>JAPKLW010000880.1:159076-242838 GCA_026898455.1 Plectranthus barbatus
TGCTGATTACACTGGATGTGTAAATTCAGCTGGTAAATAAAAACTTGACAATTGTTGGACAATAAGAGATTGTCATCAACTTGTCAGTTAACATTCCATTAATGATTTAGCAATTACATGTACATTGAATGATAACTGACTAGACTATGGCCTGGAAGATGATCCTGGTGACTGAGTCCGAGAACTTGTGATAGACCTCAGGATTTCAGAAAGTGCGGCCATGTCTTCCTCTCTCTTCAACCTCCATTCAGCAGCAATTCTTCTCTCTTCAGCTGCAAGGCGTCTCTCCTCCTCAGCAAGTCTGGCTCTCTCCTCTTCAGCCAGTGCTCGCGCACTTTCCCCCTCTTGGATCCGCGCCAAAAAGGTGGAAACACCTGTGGTGACAGATTCAAGGCGCTGCTCCACATGCTCTTGGAAGGAGGCAAGACGCTGATCCATCCTGGCATCAATGAACGCAAGAAGTGCTGGAGGATGGATCTCAGAGAGTGGCTCCGCTGAAACTTCCATGGAAGTGGAAGGCGCATCAGGTGCGGTATCAGC
Source organism: Plectranthus barbatus (assembly GCA_026898455.1). Classification (NCBI taxonomy): domain Eukaryota; kingdom Viridiplantae; phylum Streptophyta; class Magnoliopsida; order Lamiales; family Lamiaceae; genus Plectranthus; species Plectranthus barbatus. The sequence continues at coordinate 159,617 of JAPKLW010000880.1, forward strand.
CATCTCTGGTGCAGACTCAGCTGGTACCTCCACTGGGATGGGCTCCTCCGCGGGCACCTCGGCTGCTGCTGGCTCCTCCGCGGGCACTTCAGCTGATGCTGGCTCCTCCGCGGGCACTTCAGCTGATGCTGACTCCTCCGCGAGCACCTCGGCTGGTGCTGGCGGGCCTTGTACAAAAACAGGTGGGGCTGTGAAAACCACCAGCTGCCAGTCCATATGATATGGGACAAGATCGCCCGTGACCATTGGAACAGGGGGGACGGCAGTGGTCAGCCACCAACCTCTCGAGGGATCCTCCTCCACTATGTGGTCTACCAGCAAAGAGCTGGCAGCCATGTCAAAGAAGATAGGAAAGTATGGAGGGATCCTGGGGAGAGTGACAATTACCCTGATGCGGCGGAGAGCGTATATCAGCTGATATCCGCGGCTGGTGCTCTGGAACTAGAGGAAAGGTAACTTCGGTTTAGATTGTGGAAGGCCTGAGGATCCAGTCAGCTGTCTGTAGAGAGCAATCTTCCTCAATCGGCGCTTGATTCGCCTGATAGACAGCTGGTGGTGGCCTTGGGCTTCAGTACCCATAAATTCATTTGCCTATTCCTCCTCCGCTCGCCAGTACCCAAGCCCGAGCCTGGCATACAGCACTGCGCGCTCCTCAACATTTAGCTTGCGCTCGCACCAGTCGAAGATCCTCCATCTCCGGAACTCCAGAAAGAGTTCGGCATCAAGAATGTCAGCCAGGTCCCCAAACCTGGTGACTAAGTCCTCATCAACAGCCCTCTCCACCTCGGTTGTGATGTTCTCAGCATACTCATAGAGGGAGAGGTTGAAGTACTCCACTGGATGCAGGGGCAGGCACCAGTCCAGGATCCTTGAGGCATAGATCGACTGGTGAGGGAGACCGCTGGTGGGGATAATGTAGAATGCTGAAGGCTCCGGCACTCTTGAATTTCGAAACGCCAGGTCCCCGCGGTGCTCCCACCTGTGAATCCCCGTGACCCTCGCCTGAAAGGTTTCTTCATCGATCAGGTCATGAAGGTGGATACTCAGCATGTAAGAGCTCCTCTCTTGACGCACACGAGGCGCTGATGTTGGTGTGGATGCAGCTGGTCGTCCAGAAGATGATGCTTCGGAAGTGTGTGGACGACTGGCAGCTGGACGAGCCTCAGCCTCAAAATTGGGGAAAAGATCCCTTGGCTCCATCCGCTGCACCCTGAAGTGATGTACCACTGGTGAGGATTCCTCTTCGGGAATGATTATGACTGGCGCAGTTGGAGCAGCTGGCTCCTCACCAGTAGTCTCCATTGCAACTTCTTCCTCCTCAGCTGGGGCAGCTGGTTCCTCGTCCCTTGGCATCTCTACATCATCAGAATCGGAGCTTACATCTGAGAAACTCGCCAGTTTTTCCGGGGTGGTCGCCCGCGCAACAACTCCTCCACTGGCACCCCCTTGCGCGGCCAGTGGGACTTGAACCACATCATCCTCTGGTTGATAACTTTCAACCAGGGAAAATACGTCCTCCGATCCCATGTCCAACAAGCGCGTAAATGATTCATCTGGTAGGATCTGGCCCGGAGCTAGTGCTGGTGGCACAGCACTTGAAGTCTGGGCAACAGCCCATTTGCCCTTGGCAACTTGTTGCATTTGCTCCGCCAGCTGCGCCTGACGACGGGAGTCGTGCTTAGCCTTTATCCTAGCAAAGGCTTCATCGCGGGCTGCCAGCTCAGCCTCCCTCTTTCGCTGGTCGGCCAAGGCCTTCAGCCTTGCCTGAGCCTGCTTCTTTTGAACAATGGAAGCTGTTTGTTCCTTCGCAGCTTGCTCAGCCAGCCTTTGAGCTTTGGTTTTGACCCTTTTCCTTTTCCTGGTCATTCTATCTATAGTCTCCTCCTCAGTCAGTCCAAGGACGGACTTCTTGACTGGTAAAGATATCTTCCTTGATTCTGGAGCATAGATGACAGCTGGCTGGGGCTGCTGGGACTGATGCAACTTGGGCTTCTTCCTTGGAGAAGACCTAGTGACTGGCACCTGAGCTGATGACCCAGTCACTGCTTGCTCCATCTCTAGAAATGAGGATTCCACCTCATACTTCCTCTTCATTTCTGCCTTCGCCTCAGCTGTCAGCGGAAGAGCTACAGCTGGCACGGCCTCATCTACTGGTTCTGACTCCTCCTCAGAAACTTCGTCAGCAGGGTCCACAGCCGTCTTACCTCTCAGCCGTTGAGGCTTCTTGTAGTCTGGGCCAGGAAGTTTGACCTTGGTGACTGGGATAAAGTCGGACCCAACCAGTTTCTCCCCTTGGTCTACTCGGTCCCCCATTTCCACCTCCAGAATGTGGCTGATGCGCAGGCCAAAGGACACTGCATGGAGGAACCTGCCGTCAGTCTTGACTGTGCAGTTCTTCTCCACATTCTCCAGCAGCCGGCCGAAAATGAACTCGGCCCAGTTTCCATATATGCCATCCTCCAGCGTGCACATGACGGAGAATTTCTTTAAGCTTAGTTCGGCATAGGAGCCGACCTCGCACTGGAGCATGCGCACCACAATGTCGCATACCATCTGCCAGTAATCTTCCATCTCTGACTTCTTCATGCCAGTCTTGAAGACAGTCACCCCCTCCTTCTTCCATTCAGTCCACCTCCGCCTGAACTCCACCGTATCATCCTTGCAATATGTCGCCACCTCCTCACCAGTACTCCTCAGCCCAAAGAGGTTGGCTAGGTACTCTACGTCGATGGTGATCAGGTGACCGAACACCGACGTGGTGAAGGATTTTCTGTCGTCAGCTATCACCGCGCGAGCATAGAACTCGACGACCATATGTGGGTGGAAGTTCCTGGGGGTTGCCGTCAAGTATGGTCGGAGCTGCTCATGGTCGATCATTTCCATGAGCTCCTCGCCGAAGTGTTTCTCGGCTAATTTATCGTTTAAAATCTTCTCCTTCTGGACTTGGGCGGCTCTGATCTGGGAGTTAGAAAGAAGATGTTGGGTGGCCTTTTTGTTCAACTGAACAAGTTTATTGAAGGGATAGGTATAATCTATATCTTCTTCTTTCACAATGCCTGTGAAGGTAGGCATGTGAGATTCGGCTAATGGTAAGTCTAGAGACTCAGTGGATGATGAAGATTTATCAGCAGCGGGGTTGGATGAAGATGCCATGTTTTTCAGGAAATAAGTGTTCGAAAATCTTAAGGAAGATGAACGGAAAAGATGTTCGAAAAAATTGAAGGAATGATAAGAGTTTTTCCGATCACAAATAAACGCTATTTATACTGTTGCCATGCTGGGATGGATGGATGAGATGAATTCGTCAAAAGTGAGGATCGACGGTCATCAGCAGGCACGATTCCCTGTAGCGACGTGCGTGGTCGTGCTGACGTGGAAAGGTACGTGTAGCTGACATGGCACACGCTGATTGGTCGCGAGATTGCCTTTGACTGCGCAGTCACTGTGCGCAATAAATGTGGCATTAAATGCCACATTAAATTCGAAGATATGCACACGCCAGTCCAATTTTAACCTTTCCCGCCACTTCTGCGACAGCTGGCACGACTCTTGGACTTCAAGAGAACGTCAGTTGAGAGCTGGGACTCAACTGGTCATCAGTAGTATATTTGGTCATCAGTAGTATACGCCAGTCGCATACTTCCCCCTGCCAGTATGGCCTTCTAACCAGTCGGCAACTGATACTCACAACTGGTTCCCGTGCACTTAGACAAATTGAGAGCTAGGACTCAATTTTCACCAGTCGTTGATATATCACCAGTTGTCTGCTGACAACTTGAAAGATTGAAAGAATTGAGAGCTTGGACTCAATTCATTCCGCATAATCTTCTCTTCACTTCTTCATCATTGCTTGGAATTGGGAGCTGGGACCCAATTTTACTTCGACTGATGGTGCATGACTGCTGGCAAATTCGAAATGAGAGCTGGGACTCATTTCCTTCGTTGTTTATGGAATAAGTTCTGCCAGTAGATACCACCTGTGGTCTTGAGCCACCACTAAAGCAAACATGAAGACTAAGAGCTTGGACTTAGTCTTAATCAGCATCCTTCAGAAAATCAAGAACGGAATGAGAGCTGGGACTCATTCTTCCTCAACACTAGGGCTCGCATCAATCTCCATAAGACCGAGTTTGATGCACAACTCCTTGAATCTTGCTTCTGGCAAAGGTTTGGTGAAGATGTCAGCTAGTTGATCTTCAGTTCTGATGTACTCTACGCTGACATCCTTCTTCTCGACATGATCACGTATGAAGTGATGTCGGATATCTATGTGCTTGGTCCTAGAGTGATGAACCGGATTCTTCGTTATGCACATAGCGCTGCTGTTGTCGCAATAGATGGGTACACAACCAGTGTCCACTTCATAGTCTTCCAGTTGTTGCTTGATCCAGAGAATTTGAGCACAGCAACTGGCAGCGGCAACATATTCAGCCTCAGTAGTAGATGTAGCAACTGAGTGTTGCTTCTTGCTAAACCAGCTGATTAGCTTGTGTCCTAGAAACTGACACGTACCACTGGTACTTTTTCTATCTATACGGCATCCAGCAAAATCTGAATCTGAATACCCAATGAGTGTAAGCTCATCATTCCTGGGGTACCATAAGCCAAGTGATTCAGTTCCTTTGAGGTATTTCACTATTCTCCTAGCAGCTTCCATGTGTGACTTCTTTGGATTGGCTTGAAATCTGGCACACACTCCGACTGAGTATGAAATGTCGGGTCTGCTGGCTGTCAGATAGAGAAGAGATCCAATAATACCTCTGTAGCTGGAAGGATTAACCGATTCTCCTTCTTCATCAAGAAAGATCTGGCAACTGGTGCTCATCGGTATTCTGAGAGCCTTAGTCTTCTCTGGGCAATATTTCTGAATTAAGTCCTTGGCATACTTCCTCTGATTAATAAAAATCCCATCAGCTGACTGCTGGACCTGGAGTCCTAGGAAGTATGTTAATTTGCCCATCATACTCATCTGGAATGAGTTCTGCATCAGTTGAGAAAACTTCTCACAGAGAGACATATTCTTTGACCCGAATATAATGTCATCGACATATATCTGCACCATTAGCATATCATCAGCATCCTTGATGATGAAGAGAGTCCTATCGATCTTCCCTTTCCGAAATCCATTACTGATTAGGAACTGTGATAGCGTCTCGTACCAAGCCCTGGGCGCCTGTTTCAATCCATACAGGGCCTTTCTCAGCTTGTACACTTTGGTGCCTATTTCAAAGCCTGGAGGTTGTTCGACATATACTTCCTCCTTTAGCTCGCCATTCAAGAAGGCGCTCTTCACGTCCATCTGGAATACCGTGAAACCATGATACGCTGCATATGCAAGGAACAGCCGTATCGCGTCCATTCTTGCAACTGGTGCGAAGGTCTCGTCGAAGTCGATGCCTTCACACTGCTTGTAATCTTTGGCGACTAATCGAGCTTTGTTTCTGATTACAATGCCATCCTCATCTCGCTTGTTCTTGAAAACCCACTTGGTGCCAATCACTGACTGATGTGATGGTCTCTCTACCAAGTCCCAAACATTGTTGCGAGTGAATTCCGCAAGTTCTTCTTGCATGGCATTAATCCAATCGGCAGATTCTAGCGCAACTCCTATGGAAGTAGGTTCCACTTGAGAAATAAAACAAGTCAGGAGCGCACTGCCGTGTCGAGTCTGAACAGAACCTTCTGGATCACCGAGAATAACATCGGATGGGTGATTTCTCAGCCATTTGGGAAGATGAGAATTTGCTGGCGTTGGTTCTTCTGTCCTGATGACTGGTGCTTCCTGAACTTCACCAGTCGGAGCAGCAATTGCAACTGGTGGTTGACCTTCACCAGGTGGAATAATCTCTTCATCAGCTTCACTCTCTGACTGATCTCCTGATCCTTCGGTGATAACTACATCGTGAGCTGGTGCATCCACTCCAGCTGGTACATCGTCGTCTTCTGGAATTTTTGAGCCAGTTCCACTCAGGGAGATTGAGTGTAAGGTCTCAGCAAGGTCAATTGCATCACCGACCCTCCCGAATTGTTGATGGGCAACCGAGGATACTGGTTGTGAAGATGATCCAGTCATAGGTCTAGTCAAACCAGTTGGTTGAGCATTGGAAGAATTCCTGCCCAACTGATCAACGACATCATTGACCTCAGGAACATCTTCAGCCAGTTGTCGTAATGTCCTGCGCACTAAAGTAGCTTCATCAAAAACAACATTGCATGTTATTTCCACAAGTTTGGTGGTCTTGTTAAATACTCTATAGCCCTTGTGAGAGGGATGTCCATATCCGACAAGGACACCCTCATCAGCCTTAGGCGAAAAAGCATTTAACTTCGACTTACCATTATTATGGACATAACATGGTGAACCGAAAGCACGAAGATGATCTATAGAAGGCTTACGACCAAAATAAACTTCGTAGGGAGTTTTCTTAAGTATGTCGTTGATCCCGCTTCTATTCTGAGTATAGCAGGCCGTCACCAACGCTTCTCCCCAAAAACTCTGTCCTAAGCCGGATTCTGCCAGCATGGACCGGACCGCTTCTTTCAGCGTCCTGTTCCTACGTTCTGCCAGTCCATTCTGCTGCGGTTGCCTTGGTGCAGATCTTTCATGCTTAATGCCAGCTTCCGCGCAAAAATCCATCAGCAGACTGTTGCAGAATTCCGTCCCATTGTCTGACCGTATCCGCTTTACCATAGCTTCTCTCTGTTTCTGTGCTTTGACAATCAAATCTGGAAGAATGATTTTCACTTCATCCTTGGTTCTGAGAAGCTTTACCCAGGTATAGCGCGAGTAGTCATCGACTACCACCAGCGAATAACGTTTTCCTCCAATGGTTTGAGGTGCTACTGGTCCAAAGAGGTCCATATGTAGCAACTCGAGTACACGACTGGTACTGTGGCAGACTGGCGACTGGTTCTTGAAAGACTTCTTAGTTTGCTTGCCCTGCTGGCATGCTTTGCAAATCCCTTCCTTCTTGAATCCTCCCTTGGGAAGTCCTTCCACAAGATCATGCTTGGCCAGGTAGTTGATAGTTCTGAAATTCAGATGACTCAACCGTTTGTGCCACAGCCAGTTAGTTTCCATAGTACTGGTGGCCACGAAGCATGAATCTGGCTTCCCACTTTGCCAGTCGACAGTATAAAGTCCTCCGTTCCGAATACCTCTCAGCTTGGTCTCGCCAGTCTTCTCATCCTTGATCTGGCACTCTGATTTCTCAAAGTGAACTGTGTAGCCACTGTCGCACAGCTGACTGATACTCAGGAGGTTGTGCTTGAGAGAGGTGACAAGGGATACATTTATAATTCTGATATCGTCCTTCTCGATGCAGCCCTTGCTAATAACTCTGCCCTTAGAGTTATCACCAAAAATAATTGGAGGTCCTTTGACCTTGATGAGATCTGCAAACAAATCCTCTTCACCAGTCATATGAGCTGAACACCCACTATCTAATATCCACTCTCTCGACCTCTGAAGCTGTGTTGCATGATCCTGTACCTGCAAGAAAGAGATAGAATTTATTTAGGTCCCCGATCTTCTGCGGGTCCTGCAGGGTTAGATCGCTGAATGATTCCTTTCGGAATCCAGACTTTAGTGATTTTCAGCTTGGTTTTACCCTTGCTGATATCATCAGTAGCCTTTCCCTTCCTTTTGAAGTAATGCATGAGATTGGTTTGGGAAGGTGTGGCTGTGTGTGTGACTCCTTTGGAAGTATTCTTCCGCTGAGAGTTTCGGAAATATTTTTCCGGTTGTGTGTGTTGCCTTCGTGGTCTCTGGAAGTGTGGACCACCATGGCTAGCCTTCACAGCCCTTTGAGAAAACTTGTGATTAGGCTCAGGCCTCTGATAGGTATTCCTCCTATCAGGTATTATCCTTCTCTCAGAGTTACTCTGAGATTTGGATCCCTTGTAAGTATGCTGGTGATTGGCATACTGACGAGGTTGTGTGTGGATTCTCTTGACAGCTGGTGCTGGCTGTCGGATTCCACTGGTAGCTGACGCTGACTTCATTGCCTTAGAATTATTCGGCTTAGTCTGCGTCTTAGGGTGTGCTGGCGTCCTGTCAGCAGAGGATTTTGCCAGTTGAGGATTTTGTCGTGATGACTCACCTATGTATCTGGTCTTATTATTCCTGTGCTGATCAGCCATACGGGACTGACTGGTTTTGCCAGCTGGTGCTGATGCCTTTATCAGTTTGCCCTTACCCTTATTAGCTGTGAGTTCGGGTTGGTTTATGCTCAAATCCTTTTCAAATCCCAACCCGGATTTATCAGTAGGCTTTCTCCAATGGGATAGAGCCTCTTCCAAATTCTTTGAGCCTTTATTCAAATGATTTATTTTATTGTCTTGCTCAAGGACAATCTTTTGAAAGGTATCTCTCTCAGTTTTTAAAATTTCAAAATTTTTGAGCAAATCTGAGTGAGTTTCTTTCAGAGTGGCTAACTCTACACCGAGTGACCTAGATTTTTCAATCTCATTGGTCAAGATAGAAATTTGATTTTTTAGCGAGGTGTTTTCGCCAGCCAAGATATTCTTTATTTCGTAAAATTTAAGAAATTCTTGCTGAAGAATATCTATGGTGACAACCTCTGAGTCAGAGCAATGCGACTCAGCATCGTCTAGGATGCATGGAGACATGATGTGCAATGAGGGAACAGATTGTACCTGGTCGTCAGCAGCAAGTGCTTGTTCCTCCTCACTGTCAGCACATTCTTCCTGTGCTTCCTCTCCGAAAGCTACCATCAGCACCAGTAGCGCTTCCTCTTCTGACTCTTCATCTGACGCATATTCTCCATCATCATGGTCAGGTATATCAGGAACCTCTGTCCTTGTCAGCATGGCCTTAGCAACGACCTTGGATGCACGCTCTTCAAAGAGCTTCTTCAGCCTTTCCCGCTCATCTTTATCCACCTGTGGACATTCAAATTTAAGATGGTCAGGGGATTGGCACTGATAACACGCGCGGGGAGCTCTCTTGACGAATTTTCCATCAGTTGAGCTAAGAGATACTCCCTGTTTCGACTTGGCTTTCTCCAGAAGAACAGCCAGTCTCTTCATTTGTTGCTCAAGATCTGCGATAGAGCTCTCGCTGCCTTTTGAGTTAGATCCTGATGGGGATGGGATCTCTTTCTGCTGGTTGTGCGGCCCAGCAGGTCTGTCAGTGTGAAAAGGCTTCTTGTGCTTCCACTTGAAATCCCTCTTGACGAAGTAGGCTTCGTCTTGTGTTTTGATGCTGGGAGATCCAACGGTCCGAATGGCTTCATTTTTGTTCACCATTTGGATATCCCACTCATGTGCTTGGAGCTGAGCAAATAGCTCCTTGGGAGTCATCTTGGATAGATCCTTCTCCTTAAGAGATGTAGTCTTCACAAACCAGTCCTCCTTGGGCATCTTTGACAGGATCTTTGCATTAAGCTCTGCATTCGAGTACTCCTTGTCCAAAGACTTCAGCTCGCTGACTATGGCATTGAATCTAGCCTCCATCTCCTTGATGGTTTCACCAGTCAGCATCTGGAATGACTCGTACTTGTCCACCGCAACTTGCAACTTGTTGCGCTTCATCTGATCTGTCTCCTTACAGAGACTATCAAGGTAGTCCCAGACTGCCTTGGCGCTGTCAAATTGGAGGGCTTCCTCCATCAGCGGATCTGGAAGAGATGATAAGATCATATCGAGAGCAACGGAGTCCAGCTGATTCTGCCTCCTATCTTCAGCATTCCATTCTTCTGGGGGCTTTGGGATCTCAGCAGCTGGGCGATCTCCTAGCTGGTGTTGTGTCTTGGTGATCTCGATCGGTCCTTTCTCCAGCACGTCTTTCATCTCTGGATGGACGCTTTTCAGCTGAATGAGTGACCTCTTTCGCCACATAGTATGCTTGTCTGGATTGTAGTTGAGCAGCTTCGGGATATTCATCTTGCGTACCTGAGCTAAACAACAGACAGACAAAGTGGAGTGCAAGGAAACTTGGATCTCGGTCCTAAGCGACTCAGTGTACGACCAGTCTAGAAAGACCGACCGCGCCTGATACCACTTGATGGTCCCGGTTTTTCAGAGTATAAAACGATACGTAGCTGAAATAATGTTAAACGTTTTCTTGCACGCTACTTACACACAGCTGACAACTAGCAACTGGTCAGCTGGTGCTGGTTACTCAGTACACAGCTGACAACTGGTCAGCTGGTGATTCAAAACTTAGAATATTTAGTCTTGTTTGCACAGTTATATATCAGTTTTAGGATATACTCCAGCACTTGAGTGCTGGGTTTAAAATATGAATGAAAGACAGAAAGCTGATAAATAACACAAGGATTTTATAGTGGTTCGATCAATCGATCTACGTCCACTCTCCAGTCGAAGCACTGAAAATTCCACTAAGAGTAATCAGGTACAGGTCTCCTACGATCTATCTCTAGCTGGTGAATGCCTTGTCCACCAGTTCACTAGATCAACCGCTCCCGGTCCTGGATCCTTCTTCAACTCTTCACAGCTAATGGAGTGCGAGCACGTCACTTCAACCTCCACAGCTAGCTAGGTGTTTTAGTTCTCCCAAGAACGTAACAGTCTCTACGGCAGAATGCCTGTAATAACTCAAGTGCTGGTAAGCACACGAGCTGCTGTGAACTCTCTCGAAGGAGAAAGAACACCAAATGAGATCTTTAACTTACAAGCTTAAAGCTTGAAGTCTCGTGTTTGATAAATCAACACACGGAAAGCTTTATGAAGAGCCTCGAAAGTACTTTATGCGATTTGCAATAATTTCAGTTCTTTCGGTGGTTGAGCAGATAAGTCTAATAGTGGAAGTCGTGGAAGAAGATTGAATGTTGGTAGTTGCGACGTATTTATAGCCGCAGGAACCGATTCAAACTTTCTAGCCGTTTGGACGCATCCGGAAAGGTGTCAGACCTCGGATGTCCTTCTGACGGCGGCAGGTATGCTTTTCCGGAAAAGAGCCATACCTAAGACCACTTTATCTGACACAGATCTCTTTGTGTCAGAACGGCTCTCTCTGTCAGTCCGAGGAATAAGACTGGCGTCTTGTGACTGATAGACTTTAAGTTATCCTTCCTTAAAGTCATACTTTGTCAGTCGATTCCTCAGAGAATCTTCTTTATGTCTCTACTACGCGGGGAGATAGAATCTGGAATTCTGCTGGTAACATCTGACTGGTAGATCATACTGGTGATCTTGTGCTGGCAGTCTCTGCTGGTGACTTGCCCTGGCATCATCAAAGTCTACCAAATCTCTGGATGTTAACTCTTTTCGGAATCTCCCATGACTGGTGAAATCACCGCTGGTGAATAGTGTAAGAAGGAACACGCATTCTCCTGGTAAGGTTTGTCAGCCGTCTGCTGATGAAACCCTTCCCCAACTGGTGAACAGTACCCAGTCATAAGCGCTTCTCATGCTGGTGAACAGTGTCAGCACGAGTCTTTGTCAGCCGCCTGCTGATGAAACTTTTCCCAACTGGTGAACAGTAGCCAGTGGTAAGCGTTTCCCATGCTGGTGAACAGTACCAGTGTGAGTCTTGATCAGCTGCGACTTACAACTCAAAGACCTAAACAGGACTTTACATTTTAAGACTAGAGCTATGTAGAGACAACTGACGCTGGTAGGACTTAGGATTTGATCCACCAAAACTATAATCTAAACAAGTAAGCTACTGGGGGAGGAAACCTTGACAGATTTCCCAACAAATGATGTTAAAAGCTAACATATATGTCTTGGAGTAATGCATATCATACTCAACTTTATTTAGCATTATTTGTACAATTAAGAGAGATTCAAAACTATTAAGTAAATAATAAACAATAATTTAAATTTGTTATTTTAATTTAAATGTTATTTAAAGTTTTTAATGATAAGTAAATTATAACATGATTTTTTATAATTATAATTACTTGAATAATATATCGCATTCATTTTTATAGGTATAAAATAAAACTATCTTATTATTTAATAGTTTTTTATCTAAAATATTATACATATATATTAAAACATCATTTTATATTATAATATATTTCATATTTATATACATAATACATTCATATATATTAATTTCAGAAATTATATCAATAAATGAATTGTAGTCTAGTGGTATGTAGCTATCTTTACCTCCTCCAGGTCCACGGTTCGAACCTCCTTGACTATTTTTTTAAAAATTAAAAAAAAAAAACCGGCCCGAACCGGCAGTTCGAACCGGAACCGTGCCCGAACCGGAACCGCCGGTTTCAGGCCCAAACCGTAACTGGGCCCTTCTTTAGGCGGGCCGGTTCAGGGCCAGGGTTTTTGGAACCGCCGAACCGGAACCGGCCCGTGGCCATGTCTATATAAAATACACGAATTTCTCATAAGTTCACTCTTTAGAATAAATTCGATTACAATACTTAATAACCAACTGCACGACATCAAGCAGCACTTCTTCAATCGTTGAATTCACTCTCCGGAGATTGCCTTTATATTGGTTCGGTGGTCTTCAAATGGTATGAAATAGTAAGGGTGGTCTTTGAATAGTATGAAATAGTAAGGGTGAGGAACTCGAGATTTTCTTTGAAGCTTGTAAATCAATCGTATAACAGTCTTCAAGTTCCAACCTTCCCTTTTATTCTTTCACTTCCTTGGAGCAGACGAACACACAACCCACGTCTTCATTTTTCAATCGTGTGTTGTGTTTTTTTCTTCCCACATTCACTCGCTTAATGAATAAATCAAATAAGCCACTTCCAGACTCACGTAAGTAGTGGTTAGTTCGTGAAGGTGCTCCCCTGAAATATAGGTAACAAAATATATATGAAATGGAAGTAAAAAACATATCCCAAAAAAATAAGGATCAATTTTAATTGATCCTATCCAACAGGCAGGAAAGTATAGCATTAACAGGCTGTGTCAGACATTTTAACATCAGAAATGTCTGACATTATTGTTGAGGTTCGATTTGTGATAAGATAGGGAACCTTAGAACTTATGCAATAACAATAACAAAAAATGATTGAAGAACAATGAGATAAAACGAGAATAGTATTGAGAACGATGCTAATGACCATTGAAATACAAAGTGTATACGATAATCAGGAAAAAATCGTGTAAAAAATGACCTAGCAGCCCCTCTTTTATAGCTCAAGAGAAGTCGTTACAACCCTAGGAAAGTTAGGGGGTGGTTCCACTTTTCTCGGCGGTTGTTGCAGATGGCGGCGGCTACACCCTTTTCGGATGTTGTTCAACTAAGGTTGGGATCCTCATCCGATCATATATCTCCCTTATAGGTGGCGCGAGGAACTCGGAGGTGGTTCCAGTTTTGGCAGGGTAGTTGGATTAGTGCTTCCACCGATCTGCCGAGTTTTAAGCTTGGTTTAGTATCCGTCTTCCCGATCTTCCAAGTAGGTTGTTCATGTTAGCTCCGAGGCTCCTTGTTGGGAGGAATAGGTCGTGCTCTTTTCGGACGATGGGTAGGTCGTGGGCTATGGGTCATTAGCTTCAGGTCGTGCTTTCTGGGAGCTTGAACTTACGTGTAGTTCGTGTCCCACGACCTTGACTGGGGTTTGTGATCTTGCGGGTGGTCCTTCACAGGTCATTTGATTTTTGGATTGGTGGTACGGTGTGCTGGGTTTTCGCATATAGGCCTTGGTCAACCATAATGGGCCTGGACTGATTTAGCCCAATCTAATTTGGGCCCAACAATAGCCCTTCGGGCTTGGGGTTGATCGCTAGGGAGGCCCCAAGGTCGAACAGTTGGGTTGAACCCATCATAACGCAAGTGCTCAAAGCGCAAAAGTTCCGAGCTCCTCGTAAGGAGGCATCAAGAGCCCTTGAGTTGTCATCATGAGGTCCAAATCTCCTGTGGAAGGTCAATCTCCCTGTAGGTGAGTTTGACAGGTGTAGGGGCCAGCTTGTGGACTCCTATATAGGAATGCAAGTAGCTCCGTGGAGTTATCTTGCGGGCTCGAGTCGTGGGTCTGGAACCACGAGATTGGAGGGGGACATCCCGTAAGATATCCCGCTTTGTGGGAGCTAAACTCTCATGTAAAATGCTTTGTGCGTCCCCGTGGGGAACTCATGCGATAGTTTCTGACTTGTTGATATGTAGGACCTTGTGGTCGTGTACCTGGATTGAACCTTAAGGTCGTGTATGTATGGGGTGAATCTTCCAAGGTCATGACTAACCGGGTTGTGTACCTGGGCGATGCTTCAAAATTTGTGCGCGGGAGTTGGGAGCAAATTTTTCGCCTAGTGCGGGTATAACCGTAAATGCATGGTAGTTTTGTGCGGTTACAGAGGGTTTATTGAAATATGAACAGTTGCCGGTTACGAACGTCACATCATTCTTATTTTCTTGCTTCTTGCGTGGCCTACTTCTTTCACTCTTCTGGCGATTTACCCCGGTGGTTGCAAACTTTTCGTTGAGTCAAGTTCTCTCTATAGTAAGGTTAGTCGTGTTCCTCTATATTTTCTTCTTTTAGTTATTCTTTCTTGGAGGTTTCTTTGGTCGCCTCTTTAGACTTGTTAGGGCTTCCTAGGATTTATTGGTAGAATTTTTGTCATGTCTTCCGCTTCTGACTCCCAAAATATGGGGAGCAGTTCGCCCTCTCTCTTTTCTTAATCTTTGGGAGCAAATTTTTTGCCTAGTGCGGGTATAACCGTAAATGCATGGTAGTTTTGTGCGGTTACAGAGGGTTTATTGAAATATGAACAGTTGTCGGTTACGAACGTCACATCATTCTTATTTTCTTGCTTCTTGCGTGACCTACTTCTTTCACTCCTGGCGATTTACCCCGGTGGTTGCAAACTTTTCGTTGAGTCAAGTTCTCTCTATAGTAAGGTTAGTCGTGTTCCTCTATATTTTCTTCTTTTAGTTATTCTTTCTTGGAGGTTTCTTTAGTCGCCCCTTTAGACTTGTTAGGGCTTCCTAGGGTTTTATTGGTAGAATTTTTGTCATGTCTTCCGCTTCTGACTCCCAAAATATGGGGAGCAGTTCGCCCTCTCTCTTTTCTTAATCTTTGCAATCTGAATCGTCGGCTCTTGAGGAGGTAGGATCCTTCTCCTTAGGTCGTAGGTCACCGGAGCTTGAACGGAGCGGGGAGGCCAGCCTGGATTCTAAGCACCGAGGTGTTGAGGTTTTGTCCTCCTCGGGGGGTGAACCTCCAGTGCAGTTTGCTCGGTCAAAAAAGGGGAAACAAAAAGCTATAAAGAAAGGGCAGGTACTGGAGGCAATATCCACGGTAGCGGACCTTCAACTTAGTGAAATTATGGGATAGGTCTCCAGAGAAGCCGTCAGGTTCCGCCTCCCCTTAGATGAGGAGAAGTGCTAAAGCCCTCCCTTAGGTTATGGGGCCTTCTTTCTTCCAATTATAGAAAAAGGTGTGGATTTTCCGTTACATCCTTTTCTTGCGATGTTCTCAACTCCTATGGCTTGCCTCCTTTTAATTTATCCCCCGTGAGTTGGTGCCACATGGTGGGTACATTTTTAATCTTCATGGATCATGGTCTTGTCCTTCCTACCATCCGAGAGTGGCATTATATATATAGACTTAATACTTTCCGCCCTGGGTAATATTACGCGACTAAGTGGACTAGAGACCGATCTCCATTGGTGCAGGAGGCTCCGAACAACTCTTCAAAGTGGTGGAACCGATGGTTCTACCCGGGGATGGACTGTGACGATCCATAGTTCACTCCGATACGTGAAGATGTTTTAAGTTAGTGCTTGCTCCATGGGTGCTGGCTTGTTTATTTGTATGGTTACTTCTCTTCTTATGCTTATCTTTGTTGTTGTTTGTGCAAGTCTGCGTCGTATTGAATTGACTCGTGCAGAACTAAAAAGGGTTGACAAGACGTATTCCTTTGGAGTGAGGTCGTGGAAGGAAGTTTGTGCTGGTAGGAGCATTTCTGCTTTTTGTATCCGACACTTGGACGGTCGAGTGGTTGATTTGCCGGCGAAGATGAAAGGAAGTAAGGCTGTTGGCAGGGTCTGTTTCTGCTCCCGAGGCATCCCTGGGTCTGGTTTTCCATCGGATGGTTGATGTCGATACCAAGGCTGTGGAGGTATTTTCTTGAAACTTCGCATTCCGTAGGTTAACATAGGTCTTGATCCGTGTTGCTGGTATGGTTTCGCAGGGCGTAATGGGGCTTCTTGCTTTGCACCGTGAGGTGACCGTCCATGCTGAAGGTTTGCTGAGAGATTCGGATAAGGCAAGATCCGAAGGTCCCTTGGTCGTGGAGGTGGTGAGTAAGGTCCAAAGTCTGGAGGAGGAGCTTGGCAGTGCACATGAGGAACTTCGACTCTGCAAGGTTGAGCTGGAGCTTGCTAGAGTGGGACCTCGGATCTGAAAAAGGAATTTTCTAAGGCCATGGCGGAGGTTGATTTCATGAGGGGGAGGTGTGCACCCTGACGGCCCAGCTGGGTCCAGTGAAGAAGGAGCTCCAGGCTCAGGACATTAACTTCTGGCAGGAGCTCAACGACTTTGATGATGAAGTGGCGCGACTGAAGAGGGGGAAGACTTGAACTACTCTGCCATCGTGATGTTTGAGCATTTAGCGAAACTTACGAGGTGTGGTAATTTTTTTTGTTTGTGTTATCTCCTTCATCGTTCTGATGCTTTTTCAATTTTCCTGGCAGATGATGGTGGAGCAGGCCATGGCGGACGTCCGCGCTCGCCTGGCTTTGAAGTTCCCGGACCTCAACCTTAGCTTCCTATATGTGCATGAGGAAGATGTTGGTTGCAGGTCGTTATCTCCGGAGCCTAACAAAGATGACCAGTAGGAGACTCCGTTGCTGGTCCATGATGAGACTGCCTCCGACCCTGCTCTGGAAGATCGTCCCGAGGAGCCAACTCTTCCTAGAAACCTTCAGCATTCCGGGTCAGCCGCCTCCTAAATTTGCCATCCTGCTATCTTTGGAATCTTGAACAACTTTAACTCTAACAACTATTAAGTTTCTGCTTTCGAACAACTTTTAAACTTCATGTCCTTTGATACTTTGTTTTTATGCTTTTGACTGTTTTTTGCGTTGAATGGTAGATGCCCGTGTGTGCTAGTAGCATGGGCTTTTGATGATGGGTCATTTACTGTGTGCTATCTATTATTTTGGTGTGCTACACCGAGCTCCCTGTATTTTATGATGCAATGATCAAGTGGGGAGGGTCGTGAGTGTGGGCGATGATGCACTTGGCATTGCCCCTCCGATGCTCAAGTTAGTATCACATAGATATAGAAAAAAATCAAGAAATGAAAGCTTAAAATAGATGAGAAGTATGGAAGAGGTAGCGTATCTGTATAGTTCCTGGTAGAGAACCTAGACTTGTGTTTACTAGTAGTGCTTTAGGTGCTTCATGTTCCGGCTGTTGCATATAGGTCTCCCATCGAGTGTAGTTGGGTTGTAAGCCCCTTGTCTAGGTAATCCTATGACATACGGTCCCTCCCATTTTGGGGCGAGCTTCCCTGCCTTCTCTTCCTTGGTGTTCTGGAACACCTTTCTGAGCACTAGGTCGCCTTTCTTAAAGGTCCGCAATTTGGTTTCTTGTTATAAAACCTTTCAACTTGTTTTTTTCTTTAGGCCATTCGTGTGTAGGCATCATTTCTTATTTCGTCAATTAGTTCACGACCTACTAGTAGGTCTTGCTGGTTGTCAGTGAGTTGGTAGAACTCGACCCTTGGGCTCCGTATCTGGGTTTCTATGGGTATTACAGCTTCTTCGCCGTAGGCTAGCAAAAATAGAGCTGCTCTGGTTGCCGTCCGAGGAGTTGTTTGATAGGACCATAGGGCCCCAGGCAATTCTTCCACCCATCGGGACTTGTGGTCCTACAACTTCTTCTTTAAGGTGTTCATCAAGGTCTTGTTCGTGGATTGAGCTAGCCCATTGGCTTTGGGTTACCTAGGTGTCCAAAACACGAGCTTGATTCCAAATTTTTCACAGAACGCTTTGACTTTGCCACTTGTGAACTGAGCTCCATTGTTGGTTCGAATTTCTTTTGGAACGCCAAACCGACATGGGATGTGGATCCACAAGAACTTGTTGACTTCCACCTCCCCCTTCCTTCTTAGTGCCTCCCCTTCCACCCATTTTGTGAAATAATCCGTGGCTATTAGGATGTACTCCTTTTGGGTGGTTCATTTGGGTAGCTTGCCCTTGATATCCATTGCCCGGGACATAAAAAGTTAGGGGGTGATTGTCGCGTGCAAAGGTTCGGCACTTGCGTGGGAGGTGAACTCAAATCTCTTGCATCAATCACACATTTATACAAATTCTCTTGCGTCGTTGCGTAGGATCGGCCAGTAGAAACCAGCTGAGATCACTTTATGGGCCAAAGATCGCCCTCCAGTATGGTTCCCACAATCTCCTTTGTGTATTTCATACAACACTCGAACCGCTTCAAGCTCTTCTATGCATTTGAGTAATGATCCCTTTAGGGACCTTCGGTATAAAGTGTTGTTCATCATTTTATATTTCGCAGCCTGCGTTTCGAGGTGTATGGTTTTGTTCACGTATTCTGATTTGACTCTATTTTTTAGAAACAGACGTATAGATGTCTTCCATGATTGTGCGTCTTCCGTGTTCACCGGTGTGACCTCCATCTGGTTCGTGGAAATTGGATGCTTAACCCAGGTTACTGGGATTGGCCTTTGGACTTGGGTGGTGGTAGCAGTGGCAAGGCCGGCCAGAGCGTCGACAATGCAGTTCTCTTCTCGAACCACGTACTTGATGTTACATTCCTGAAATGATTCCTTTGGCTTTTTCATTTCCTCGTGGTAGCACAACAAGCGAGGTTCCTTGACTTGGTATTCTCCATCCGTTTGATTAATCACTAGTTGCGAGTCACTGAGGATCTCTACTCGTTTAGCCCATAGTTCTTTCGCCAACAGAGTGCCTCTTATTAGGGCTTCATATTCAGCCTCGTTGTTGGTAGCGTTGAAGTTCAAGCAGATTGACCTTTGGACGGTTTTGCCCCAGGGACTGCATAGATGCAGTCCTGCTCCTTTATTGTTGGCATTGCTAGCTCCGTCTATGTATAGGGTCCATGGTTCCTCTGCAGTAGATTCGTGGTCGAGATGAACCACTTCATTCTCCGTTTGGGTTCTAAGGTCGTTGGTGAATTCTGCAACGAAGTCCGCTAGTGTCTGAGATTTGATTGCAGTCCTGGGTTCATACTCAATGCCATAACCTCCTAACTCCACGGCCCATTTGAGTAGTCGGACGGATAAAATTGGCTTTGAGAACACCATGCGAAGGGGGTATGCGGTCATGACCTTAATCGGATGCAATTCGAAGTAGGGTTTTAGCTTCCGAGCGGAGTTTATGAATGTTAGCGCCAGCTTCTCCAGGGTCGTATATCTGGCTTTAGGATCCAACAAGGCCTTTCTGGTAATGGACGGGATGCTGGATGGTCCCAACTTCTCTTAGGAGGACCGATCCTACTGCCTTTTCTGAGACGGAGAGGTACAGCAAGTGGGCCTCCCTAATTTTGGGTTTTGCTCGGTACGGCGAACTGGTGAGGTAGTGCTTCAGCTCTTCGAGAGCCTTTGCGCATTCGTCAGTCCATTCGAACTTCTTGCCTTTCTTCAAGGTCTAGAACAATGCTTGGGTTTTTTCAGAATACTTAGGCATGAACCTGCTCAGGGCCGCAAGTCGGCTGGTGAGTCTTTGGACCTCCTTCAGGTTTCTAGGATGAGGTAGTTGGCGAATCGCCTTAATTTGAGTGGGATTTGCCTCGATCCCTCTTTTTGTCACCATGTACCCTAGGAACTTGCCAGAGGCTCCGAATGCGCACTTCGCTGGGTTAAGTTTCATGTTGTACTTTTCAAGGGTTTCCAAAGCCTCACGCAGGTGCGTCACTTTGACTTCCGCCTTGAGGGACTTGACCAACATATCATCGATAAATACTTCCATGGTCCGCCCTATGAGATGCATGAACTTCTTGTTAACTAATCTTTGATAGGTCGATCCCGCGTTCTTGAGACCAAATGGCATTACTTTGTAGCAATAAATCCCTTTGTTGGTCATGATGGTCGTCTTCTCGTAGTCAGACGAATGCATCTGGATTTGGTTGTACCCCGAGAAGTCATCCATAAAAGTAAGTAGGTCGCGGTAGCATTCACGATCCTGTCGATGTGGGGCAGAGGGTAAGGATCTTTGGGGCATGCTTTGTTTAAGTCCGTAGAGTCAATACAGATATGGTCATTTCTGTTCTTTTTCTTCACGACCACGACACTCACTAGCCATGTAGGATGCTTGACTTCTTGGACTGACCCAATACTTAAGAGTTTGTCGATCTCTTCGTTGATAGTTTGGTTCTTCTCCGGAGCGAACTTTCGTCGCCTTTGTTGAACTAGTTTTTTGTGGAGATCCACATGTAGCTTGTAGGTCATCACCGCGGGGTCGATGCCGATCATATCATGATGCGACCAGGCAAACACATTATGCTTGGACCGTAAGAATCGTAGGAGCTCAGAGCGAATTTTTGGGTCAAGTTCCGCTCTGATAAAGATCATCTTGGCGGGGACGTGCTCGTCCAGATTGACCTCTTGGAGTTCCTCAGGGGGTGTGGACTTGGTTGGTTCCTCAATGGTATTAACGGCCTTGAGGCTAGTATAGTAGCATTCCCTGGAGGTCGTATGCTCGCCGTGAATGGTATATATTCCCCACCTCGTGGGGAACTTGACTACTTGGTGGTAAGTGGAGGGGACAACCTGAAGTTCGTGCAGCCAGGGTCCTCCCAGGATAGCGTTGTAGGCTGAGGGCGCATCCACCAATTGGAATGTGAGATCCAGGTTCTCCCCGCCGCAGTACACTGGGAGGCATACATCCCCCAACGTGTCCTTTTTCTACCCAATGAACCCAGTTAGCTGGGTGATATTCCCTATCAACTTCGACTCGGGGATACCCATCTCCTTGAATGCTTGAAGGAACAACACATTGGCTAAGCTCGCGTTATCCACCCAGATTCGTCGAATGCGGCAGTTGGAGATTGGGAGCGAGATAACTAGCGCATCGTGGAGAGGGTGATGGATCCCTAGTGACTCCTCGTTAGTGAACGAACTCATGCTCTGGGTTTTTGCAAGGTATTCTGTCTATGTTCCTAGCGGTGCGGCGGGCTCTTTTCGCTAATGCTCTATTAATCCTTCTTACTTCCGATCCTCCGGTGATGTAGTGCACCGTCTTTTCAGTTGTAGGCAATGTTGGCAAAGGTTTGTCACCATCCGCCTTCTTGCCAGGGTTAGTTTTCCCATGGGTCCAGGTCTTGTTTCCTATTGGCGAAAGGTATTCCAAGAGCAGGCCCTTCTTCAAGAGCTCTAGGACTTCGATTCTCAGTGCGCGACATTCTTACGTACGATGACCATGGTCATTATGGAATTCAAAAGATTTCTTAGCGTCTCGCGAGGCGGGATCGGTTGTCATCCTCGGCGGCCATCTCACAACCCCAGGTAGGGGTGTGCACGGTCCAGTTTGGCCGGTTTAAGGAGCGAAGTACCCACCAAACCAATAGGTACGGTTTGAAATTTTCTCAAACCAAACTAGCCAAATAATTATTTCAAACCAAACCGGCTAAACCATATTAAGACGGTTTGGTTCAACCTTTTTAAACGGTTTGAAGATTATTTAACTAATAATATTGCAAACAATGAAATTTGTATGATTATTAAACATTAATGAAAAAATGATACACAAAATAAAACTAATATAAATATATATTGCTTGTCATTAGTTATAAATATGAGATAAGTAATAAATAAATAATGATATGGTTGCAAGAAACAATGAAATATAACTTGATTTATAGGGTTGCAATTCGAAATAATATAAGCATCGGACATATATATCAATATAATTGATATTTAAGCTTTCTTTCAAATAATATTTTTTTATCATTATTATATTTAATTATACTATTTATACGGCCGGTTTCATCCTTCAAACCGTCAGCCAAACCAAATCATCCGGTTTGAGATTTTTCAAACCAACCCGACCAATCATTTTTCTCAAACCAGCCAAACCGGCCAAATTAATTTGGTTTAGCCAGTTCGGCTGGTTTCGGCCAAACCGTGCACACCCCTAGCCCAAGGCATTTGCTTTAGTACATTGTTCACCAGATCCTAGGGTTTTATACTTAGTGTGTAGTCTGGCACATAAGGAGTGTTGTCCCGGGGAGGTTGTGTGTATAGATGTGACCTTGTCTCTTTCTTGTCACGAGGATAGAGTCTATCGTCCCTTGCTGTCTGTCCCAAGGTGCGCAGGGTGTTCCTTCTCGGCACTCGGTAGGGTTCATCCTCCTCCCAATTGATCCGAGCCCCAGCCTTGTTGAGGGCATCGTCTAGTGTCTGGCACGGGTACAGCGTTAGCTCCTTGTACAAGTCAGAATCTACGTCGAGATCCTTTCTGAAAGCTCCGATTGCTATTGATTAGGGATAATTCAGGATGTTGACCAGCTCCTTGTTGAAGCGAGCCACGTAGGAGCACAGGGGCTCCCTGGGTTTCTGGATGATGGCGCCAAATTATTGAGATTTGATTTGTGATAAGATAGGGACCCTTGGAACTTATGCAATAACAAAAACAAAAAATGATTGAAGAATAATGCGAGAAAATGAGAATAGTATTACGGAAGAAGCTAATCACTATTGAAATACAAAGTGTGTGTGATAATCTGGAAAAAATTGTGTCCGAAATAACCTAGCAACCCCTCTTTTATAGCTCAAGATGAGCCGTTACAACCCTAGGAAATTTAGGGGGTGGTTCCACCTTTCTTGGTGGTTGTTGCAGACGGCAGCGGCTGCGCCCTTTGCGTTGGTCGTTCAGCTAGGATTGGGATCCTCATCCGATCATATATCTCCCCTGCAGGTGACGCGAGGAACTCAGAGGTGGTTCCGATTTTGACGGAGTAGTTGGATTAGGAATTCCACCGGTCTTCCGAGTTTTCCCTTGGTTTGGTGTCCGTCTTCCCAATCTTCCAGGTAGGTTGTTCATGTCAGCTCTGAGGCTCCTTGTTGGGAGGAATAGGTCGTGCTCTTTCTGGACGATGGGTAGGTCGTGGATTATGGGTCATTAGCTTCATGTCGTGCTTCCTGGGAGCTTGACCTTGCGTGTAGTTCGTGTCCCAGGACCTTGACCGGGGTTTGTGATCTTGCGGGTGGTCATTCACAGGTCATTTGATTTTTGAATCGGTGGTACGGTGTGTTGGGCTTTTCGTATATGGGTCTGGACTGATTTAGCTCAATCAAATTTGGCCCCAACAATTATCATTTTAAATTTTCTTATGTTAATATATATTATTCCTTTTATTTATATAGGCAATTTCTCGACTAATTAAATTCGAACAATTTTCAAAGCGAATTTGAGATTTATGGTGGGAATCTGTTGAATTATACCACATCGGCCATGGACCTGGGAATATACCACTATATAAGAGTGAAGTTCCCCTCTCCTTACAAGCCGGTTTTGTAGGGAGAAGTGGGGAACTTTACATGGTATTAGAGTCAGGTTGGTTCGATGTGGGATCCGATCTATCCCTTCAAGTCGTTGCCCAGAATTTGGTGTTCTTCGCCGGGTGGAGGATGTGTTTGATTGCTGGTTCGAGAGTGGATCCATGTCTTACGCGTATATCCATTCACCATTCGAGAATGTGGAACTATTTGAGAACAATTTCTCTGTACATTTCGTGGCGGAAGGTCTGGATCAAACACGTGGATGATTCAATACTCTCATGGTTCTTTCAACTGCACTTTTTGGAAAACCTGGCTCTGATACCATCTAAAGATCTCATTTCTCCCGACAAAACTAGCTTGTAAAAAGAGGGGAGCTTCACTATTATATAGTAGTATATTCCCAGGTCCCATGTAAAGATCTCATTTCTCCTACAAAACCGGCTTGTAAGGAGAGGGGAGCTTCACTATTATATCATGGTATATTCCAAGGTTCGGTTCGATGTGAGACCCGATTTATCCTGATGATAGGACTCGATTTATCCCGATGATGGGACCGATTTATCCCGATGATGGGACTTGACTTATCTCAATGATGGGATCCCCATGAAGCTCAACGTTGTGCGTGAGGGGGGTGTGTTGAATTATCCCACATCGACCATGGATCTGGGAATATACCACTATATAATAGTGAAGCTCCCCTCTCCTTACAAGTCGATTTTGTAGGAAGAAATGAGATCTTTACAAAATCCTATGTGACACATGCATATTTATACTATTTCTTTTTATTCAAATGCCTCTATTATTAATCGATGGTCTCACATTATATAATATATCTGATGGGTTACGTATATATGTCCTCAATTAGTTTGGGGCTATAATTAAACATTATTTGTCATAATAACATAGTGTAAATAAAAGTGATCACTATTTAATCAGTGATGCTCAATAATATTACTCCTTCCATCTCACATAATTAATCTCGTTTAATTTTGGCACAATAATCAAGGTGATAGTAATAAGAGAAATTAATAATTTATTATTGTGAATAAATTACTTTTCTATTTTTAATAATGAGATTATTATATGTGACAGACTAAAATGAAAATGGAACTAATTTCACATGGAATAGAGGGAGTATATTCTTTTAGGTTGAAATTTAGAATAATTTGCTTGTGGGATCCTTAGTTGAAAATTTAATTTTGGGAAGGTAGGTTAGGCACGTCTAAACGGTTTAGGCGGGTTTTATCCATTAATTCAAGTCAAATCTATCTAATATATCCTAATTGGGGATTAATAAACCCTATTCGGGATGGGTGAACTCATTTGAATATAGATAAAACCCACCTAAACCATTTAGGCGTGCCTAACACAAGTTTTTGCCTTTAATTTTTTATTTCGTTCAATTGTAAAATGTACTTATTCTATTCCGTCTTTTAATAAAATGACATGCCATTTCTTTTATTACTTTTTATTATTTTATTCTACACAAATTAACCCATTATAATTTTATATCAAAGGAAATTTATATTTGTGTAGACTTTGTTAAAAGAAGTTTTAATATAACTATAATTTAAAAATTATCATCTCACCAGCCACATTGCTTCGAAAAAAGGTACAATGTTATAATTATGATGTGTAAGGCATGTTATGTTATTTTCTTTTCTTAGAATCATAAACTATATGATAGATGAGGGGCCATTGGGAAAAACTTTATTGTTGACCACGTGCGGTGCAAATCATACCATCATCTCCACCATTTGTGTTATGGCAGAGAATATAGTCTTTTTTATGGAAAAATCAAATATGAAGAGACTGTCAAAATGTGAACAATCTAAGCCGAGTGGATTCAAGTTATTAAGGTAAAATCCCAAATTTTATATGCACAAAATAGGAACTGAAAGGATCATACAAAGTATATGGGAAAGACTAATGATGAATCTCCATGAGTGGTCTCATACAAGGTCAAAATATAATATGCCAAAAAAAAAAATGCTACATGATATTTACGTGAGTAATGTGAAAGTGAAATAGCGCTACATGAGCATTACATAATATTTAATGATTAAGTTAATAATAGACGACAAATATTGGTGACACAAGTAAACTGAAGGAATATAATTTTACTAAAAGGTTATTTATAAATTAATATTTTCCGAAAACTTATTATTGAAATTAATAAGCTGAATGAAGAAATGGAGAATAAAAGAGAGGGTAAGAATAGAGGAATTGTGTAAGAAAATTAGTTAGAAATTTTTTTATATTATTATTATTATTATTATATTTTAGTGGGTTAAATAATGTAAAAGTCATCTTAGATAGTTTCAACATAGTAAAAAATGTAAATTTTTGTATAGAATCATTATCAAGTTGGAAGTTGGAACTAATATGAAGACTAGATTGGCTAATCAGTCTAGAATGCGCAAAAGACTCAACAGACTAAGGTTCGCGTCGAACACACAAATCTGGAAGAATACGAGTCTGGCAAATAAAGTTTGGGTTTTCAACAAGTATGGGTCCACAAGTATATATGGTCTCATCGAGTACGTCAAACTTACTAGGGAACAAGCATACACTGATGGATAGCGTCACCAACATGGAGTTGCAAGAAGGACGCCACCAACATAGACTTCATAGTCTAGGTCCCAGTGTAAAGACACAAGAAGAATCGTTTGATGAATCTACTGAAAAAGCACAGACTTTAAGGATTGGAGATTCCTTAAAGTATGCAAGTATGAAACTCTAAGTTTCGATACTTAGGATATTCAGTCCAAGACTTCTCAAACTAATGAATACTGTTCTGACACAAAGGCGAAGCGTCACTGTCGCTGTCAGAAAAAGCGAAGTAGGTGCGAAACATCTGGAAAAGCACCACCAACCCGCCTAGTGCAGCAGTCAACAAAGGCATCCTATTGGACATCTTCCAATTTATCTCTAACGGGCATTTTTTTCTAACTACCTCGGGCTATAAATACCAGAGGATCTTAGATGGAAGAAGGTTACAACAACAACAAACGACACACAATATCTTACGAGAACTGAATTCAAGTACCATACTTGCTATTAACGAACAAGCTTAAAAAGACAAAGTTCCAACATAACATTCGAGGCTATTAAGTTTTTCTGTGTATCACCTTAGTGAACATGAGACTCAGAACCTTAGTGTTCTTGAGTTATTTCTTGGTAGTCTTTCTCTCCAAGAAAAATTACAACAATCAAGTACGTCTTGTACTTTGACTCTTACGGGCAATCTACTGTCATGGAGACAGTTCAAGGGAGAACAATAAACACCCTATTCCGGCTACGAGGCTGAGTGGTGCGCCCGCACTCTGAGAACCTGCGAAGTGAAGAACAAGCAAAGACCAGACGACTGCGCTTGTGCATAACAAAGAATTTGGTTCGTCATTCTAGAACTAAGCACATTGACATACGACATCACTTTATTTGTGATTGTGTCGAGAAGAAGGATGTAAGCGTGGAGTACATTTCTACTGAAGATCAGCGTGCAAACATTTTCATGAAGTCACTCCTTGAAGCTCATTTCAAAGAGCTTTGTATCAAACTCGGACTTATGAAGTTTGACGATCATGAAGAATGAGAAGAATGAGTCCAAGCTCTCATTCATTTTTCTTGGATTTCTAGAGAAGCGAAATAAACTAAGTCCAAGCTTTTAGTTTGGTTTTCTCAAAGATCTAAACTAACAATACATGTAATCAATACGGATCAAATGTTATATCTACATGTGGTTGAAGACGGTGTGTAGCAGACTAAGATTGAGTCCAAGCTCTCAATCTTTCTGTTGTGGATTGAAGCGATTGCAGACACAAATAACTAACAGAAAATAAAGAACACAATAATTTATAGTGGTTCGAGCTATGCTCTACGTTCACTCTTCAAGCCTCCTCAGTGATGATATTATTACGGTGAAGAAAATACAAAGTATGTGTCAATTACAATTGGTGGGGAGCAGGGGTATATATAGGGAGATTTTCCTAAATACATAAGGAATATAAAACCTAGATATGGTAAGATATATCTAAAACTAAATCTATCTAATAGATTTATTCATATCCAAATCTAATACTAATAAGGATAAATCTTGTCCAACAAGGAAACAAGATACACACAATATATTTTCCATATCTATCCAATTCGAACTGCACCACGAGTTCCTCGACCTACACGGCTCAACCCACTTCCGTCGAACTACATCGACCCAGTCTCGACCCACTAGCGAACTACTTTTTGAGCTAGATATTGAGACTACTCCAACACTTTCAAAGATGATGAAGACGGAGAGAAGCGGATTAAAGTTGAGTCCGAGCTCTCACTTTCTTTGAAGAAAATTGAAGATTGAAGTCTAAGCTGATTGTGATCCATGCTGACAACATTTTTAGCCCAAGCTTACCAGCCTATGTTGACTCTGAAGACTTCCATACTTGTCAACCAGGTTGATGATAATATTTTAGGCGGGATGTTTAAACTTCAGTTTCATGTATGCGACACGTCACATTTATTGCCAAATTAATGCGACAAGATCGTGCGCAGTCCATAATTGTCAATGATCCAATAACTTCGCGCCACATCAGTAGGCCCATGGAACAAGATTTTAGTCACATCAGAAGCCACGACTCTATTCGTAGGCCCAGGGCTGGTCAACCACATCCGTAATGATAGGTGTCGATTCACATTCTTCTGATTTGATCTCAACCATTGAAATTAGGGTTTTCCACCAATCTTTCTGCTATCAATAATGGTTATTTCATTAATAATATTCATTCAAGCCCTTAACATCCTTCATTTTCTACCCAAATTTCCTTGAGTCTCTCAACACGTAATCATAGAGCTACCCAAGCTCTCAAGACGAAAGAACAGGAGAGTCAAAGCCTCAATGGATGGAGATACGTTAAAAGTAACCAACCTTTTGGGTGTGGTCAAAGAGGGGGGAAGCAAGAAGGAAAGAGAAGAAGAGATCAGAAGAATAGAGCGAGAGCATTTCAAAGGAGTAGTAGAAGGAGCAGAAGAAATCAAAAGATTTCTTCTACCTGGTCGTCTCATTCTACGAGTCCTCGAGACGGACTGCTCAATGCTCAATGTGACATGCCAATTACAAGGCATGATCACTTAGAGTTCTCATCAGCATGATGTCCACAAACTTTCAATCAGGACATCTAGTAGGATGAGTGAAGAAGCAGAAGAGGGAGGGGGGGAATGTCAAAACGGAGAAGATGTCCACACCCTTCCTCAGAGAACTGTTGGAAAACGAAACATAGGGGGAAGATGAAAACTACTTTGCTTATCAAATTCACTCCCCTCGATGTTGTACTGTAACCAGATGACAGTACCAACAACAGTCAATTGAAGATCAAGACCACTTTAGCCTAGTATAGACTTGTAATACTTCTGTAATAGGTTCTTGAGTTAGTTTATCCCTGTACTTGAAATCAAACTCACTATATGGATTAGCTGACTTGTTGATGACAACCTCATTTTGTCCAACAAAAGGTCTTCATCTTCATCGTTAAACTTACACAGTCTAGTATAATTAGCAAGCTTCTTCCTTTTCTCTTTTCCTTAAGATTCTAATGCTCTAAATTTACTTGAAATATTATAATCGAGCAATATCTCTCCCAAGTATATAAGGGGAAGATCTTAAGTATAGTAAGCTGAGTTAGGGGGAACTTTCTTTGAGTTTATAGACTCACAGATTCATACTTGTAAAAATTCTGAAAGTTACTCATAGATTTATACTTGTAAAAATTCTGAAAGTTTTTCGCTCCTCATCAACTTAGGTTAGAGATGGTTTTGACCACACTAAAAAGGGGAAAATTTTTAGGGAATTTTTTAGAAATTTCCTTATATTATTATTATTATTATTATTATGATGTTTTGGTGGGTCAAAGAATGTAAAAGCTATCTAAGATAGTTTCAACATAGTAAAAAATGTAAAGTCCTGTATAGGATCAATATCGAGTTGCATGCTAGAACTAATCTGAAGACTAGACTGGCTAATCAGTCTAGAATGCGCAAAAGACTCAACAAACTAAGGTTCGCGCCGAACACACAAGTATGAAAGAATACGAGTTTGGCTGATAAAGTTTGGATTTTCAACAAGTATGGGTCCACAAGATGGTCTCATCGAGTATGCCAAACTTACCAGCATAGAGTTGCAAGCATGACGCCACCAGCATAGACCTCCTAGTCTAGGTCCCAGCACAAAGACACAAGAAGAATCGTTCGAGGAACTTACTGAAAAAGTATAGACTTTAAGGATTGGAGATTCCTTAAAATCTACAAGCACAAAGCTCTAAGTTTCGATACATAGGACATTCAGTCCAAGACTCTTCAAACTATTGAATACTGCCATTCTGACACAAAGGCGAAGCGTCACTGTCATAAAAAGCGAAGTAGGTGTGAAACATCTGGAAAAACACCACCTACCCGCCTAGTGCAGCAGTCAACAAAGACTCATATTGGACATCTTCCAATTTGTCTCTAACGGGCATTTTTTTCAAACCTTCTACCTCACAGCTATAAATACCAGAGGATCTTCGATGCAAAAAGGTTACAACAACAACCACAAACGACACATAACATCTTATGAGAACCGAATTCAAGCACCATACTTGCAATTAACGAACAAGCTTAAAAAACTAAAGTTCTGACATAACATTCAAGGCTATTAAGTTTTTTTGTGTGTCACCTTAGTGAACACGAGACTTTGAATGTTATGTCTAAACTTTTAAGACCATGAGCTTAAAAAACTAAAGTTCTGACATAACATTCAAGGCTATTAAGCTTTTTTGCCCATAAGAGTCAAACTACAACAGTAAGGTACGTCTTGTACTTTGACTCTTATGGGCAATCTGCTGTCAATGAGACATTTCAATGGAGAATGATAAACACCCTATTCGGGCTACAAGGAGGCTAAGTGGTACTCCCACACTCTGACAAGTTGCGAAGTGAAGAACAAGAAAGGACCAGGTGAGTGCGCTTGTGGACTAAAGGACGAGGTATTCTTCAGCAAGCAATAGATTGTATGAACACCTATAAAGTTCTAAGTTTAGTGTATTAAGACTTTGATTTGAAGAGTGGACGTAGGATATTTTGGTCTGAACCACTATATATCGTTTGTCATTTATTGCTTTATTTTATTATGTCAGTTTACTTTCATTTAAAACTCAACACGCAAGTGTTGCAATATAATTATAATAGTGACCTTAAGTACCTGAACAAAGATTTGACAAACCAAGCTGACACGTCACCATCAGGTTGGATAAGTGCAAGTATATCTAATTAATCAAATCAATTTTCGTTGTGCACATTATTTCTACTCTGATAAATTGGGATCAACAAGATTCGGTATTTATTAGGGGTGAAAATAAGCTCGGCAAGGCTGAATTTTGGCTCATTGGGCCTATATCTTCTATAATTGGAATATGCCTGCTACATATAACAAGCATTTTTAGGTTTAAGTCTGGCCTTTTATGTTAATTAGGTTTGATTCTTAGCCTATTTAAGACTATTTTATATTTATACATATATTTCATTTAAAATTATAAATATATTATATAATTTCATCAATAGAAAATATGTATAGTATTTTATATAAATATAGTATTTCGAAACAAATAAATTATTTAATATATTTTTTCTGAATATAAAAATACAGTTTTTAATTTAGATAATAAATATATTTGATCAATTATATGATATATGATTATTTAAAGAGGTTGGCATGTTAGATTTCGACGTTTTATAGGCCTATTTTGAAGCTCGAGCCTGAACTTGTTGACTAAGATTTTATAAATAACCCAAACTTAACCTACTTACAAAATAAGTCCCTCCTGGGCTTGCATGTGGTAGGCTAGTTGGAAGGCCATTGTCGGACCTATTCTCACTTCTAGTATTTTTTATGAAACACTGCGGAACTTTACTTTATGGTGTTGAGATGAAAATGAATAGGCGAGGAGAGGTGAATATTTTGGAGAAGTTTAGTCGAGAATTGTTGTGAAAGTAAGACAAAATAATAAAGAGAGAGATGCAAAGGAAAAAGCAAATGCAGCAGCAGAAAAAGGCAAGTTGGGAGAGGGAAATTTGAGGGAAGAGATGCTGTTGTTTCTTTTAAGTGAAGCAATAAAGAAAGAGAGAGAGAGAATACAAACACACTTAAAAAGGGGTGCCAGAAAAAAACACAAAAGTTGTACCAAGTCCCTCTCAATAACACAGTCATCCTGGCATCTTCTATAGGATCTATCCCTCTCTCTCACACCCTTGTTGTATGTATAGATACAGATGTCCAATTCATTGAATTTCGGGTAAATCCTAATCCATTTTGGAGCAGTTAATTAATACTGAAATATTTTTTTGGCTTGGAAATAGCCACTCTAAATCTAACTATTCAGTTGTCATGTACAAATTTATAATTTTTTTCTAAAAAACATATCACAATCTTTATGAATTTATAAATTTAAATATTAAAAATTTATTATTTTGGTATTATATTAATATGTAAATATTTCTAACTTTAATATTGAATAATTTTTTAGGGTTTAATCATCTATTATATATTATTTACAGGAAATATAATTATATAGCATAAAATGTAATCAATATATATGATTTTCTTAATATAGTTATGATAAAAAAAAAAATTATTATTTAAAAATAATCAGTTTAATCAGATCAATCCATTATATTTTATGTTTAGCCTATTTCAAATGAATGTTTAATGGAGTCAATATTTTAATGCTAAACTATTGGTTGACTCAATTAATTTTGGGCTTATCTATATGCCCTAACTTCAAAGAAAAAAGAAAATGTTGAATGGGGGCAGAAAGTTGAATTCAGGAATTGGTTTATTTATTTTTGAAGGGCGTACAGAAATAGAGAGAAGAAAGAAGGAAGAAGAGACGAGAGGAGAGAGAGAGAGATCTTTTTCGTCTCCATTTTTCTGAACCAAACACACTGCTGTCCTCACCCGCTGCTATCCAGGCCTCATATTGGACAGAGAGCGACAGAGGGAGTTTTGAGCAGAAAAGAGAGAGAGCCAAAACTTCTCTCGTTCCTAGTATGTATGTATTTTCCTTCTCTCGAAGCTCTCTACTTTGTTTGGATGATGAAATATTTTTCTAGAAAATTATTGTTTTAGATTATTAACCCTAATTCCTGCATATATTTCCAGTTTTCTTTCTGAATGTCTATATTTGGTGCAGGTTCTAGTTAGCAGTACAGAGTATATTTCTCATCATACAGAAGCTGTGGATATAGATATAGAGAGAGAAAGGGGGGAGAGAGAGAGAGAGAGAGAGAGAGAGAGAGAGAGAGAGATTAATTGCATAAAGATGGGTTAGCGACTTTGAATGGCAGGCGCCGCTGCTGCAGTGCTATCAGAAAATTTTGCGGGAAAATCATAAAAGAAAAGAAATAAAGCTGAAGCGGCAAACGAGTCTGGATCCTCACCGGAATTCCAACCAAGATTTTTCTCAGAAGCAAAACCATGTAGAGAGAGAGAAGCAACAACTTCCGCCGCCGCCCAAGAAACCGTCGCGCTTCCCGCCGTCTTTATCCCTGGAGCCTGACGCCGAACATGCAAGATTGCGGGGAAAGATGGGAGACAGCAGCAGCCACCACCCAACTCCGTCAAGATTGCGCATGAGGAACACCGGCGGCGGCGAGATTGTGGAGGTGCAAGGCGGCCATATCATGAGGTCCACTGGCCGGAAAGACCGTCACAGCAAGGTCTGCACCGCCAAGGGTCCCAGAGACCGCCGCGTCCGTCTCGCCGCCCACACTGCCATCCAGTTTTACGACGTCCAAGACCGCCTCGGCTACGACCGCCCCAGCAAGGCTGTCGATTGGCTCATCAAGAAGGCCAAGGCCGCCATTGATGAGCTTGCTCAGCTGCCTGCGTGGCATCCCACTCTTTGTTCCGAGCAGGAGGGGGCGCCCCCGCCCAAACCACTCGATGAGGAGGAGCGCCGCCGTCAGCAGCAGCAGTTTGTTATCGACCATTCGGATTTGGTGATTTCTCAACAAGCCCGCAATTCCGACGCCGCGCAGAACTCCAGCTTTCTACCCCCGTCGTTAGACTCCGACGCCATTGCGGATACTATCAAGTCCTTTTTCCCGACGGGCGGCGCTTCTTCCACCGAGACGAGCTCCTCCGCTATGCAGTTCTCCGATTTGCTATCGAGAAACGGCTGCAGCAGCCAAGACCTGAGGCTCTCGCTGCAGTCATTTCAAGATCCCATTATGCTCCACCACCATGATCACCAGTCTCAGCCGCAACCCCATTCAGAAGCACAAGCACTACTCAGCGGCACTCCACTGGGCTTCGAGGGCTGGGCGGAGCACCAGCAACAGGTTGCGGAGCTGAGCCGCTTCCAGCGGCCTCCGCCCTGGGCCGGCGGCGGAGACGGAGCCGGATACCTGCAGCCGATGCTGCAGCAGCTATTAGGCCAAAACCAGTTTGTTTCACAGAGGGGACCCCTTCAGTCCAGTAACACACCTTCGATTCGCGCATGGATGGACCCATCCGCCATTGCAATCGCCACCAACGATCACCACCACCCAGCCATTGTTCCCATCTACCCATCATCAATGTCTGGCATTGGATTCACCTCCGGCGTTGCTGGCTTCTCCGGCATTCCTGCGCGACTTCGGGGTGACGAGGAGGAGCACGACGGCTATTCCGACAAGCCGTCTTCTGCCTCCTCCGAGTCTCGCCATTGATCCCACCTCACCAATCCTCTCTTCTTCTGTATCAGAATAAGGGTCGAGTGAGTTTTCCTCCATGGCAGAGCAGCAGCTACCACAAGACGAGACAAGGAATTCTGATCTTAGTCTCAGGTTTCTCATCTCTCGTCTTCCTTAATTATCTATGTTTCAGTTGTTCAATGTTTCATGTGGCAAACCTAATGAGCTCCCACTGCTCAACTAAATTGTCTGAATTTATCCATTAGTGTACTCATCTTGTTCCTTTTGTTAAATCAATGAAACAAGTTTTCATTCTTTCCGCAGCTCCCATCAATATGAAATCTTGCATTCCGTGAGTCATTCATAATAATTCTCGCAACCAGAAAATTGGTGAAAATTCATCATACATTATTCAAGAAAGGTGAAAGAGATAGTACGAAGTCATTTATTGATTGAAATTTGAGAATTTGATTAAGGAATTAGTAAAGCGACTCATCGTTGCCATCTCCATCCCTGCTTGGGTTTTGGGGAGCATTCGGATAATGGTCGTTTTCCACCAATTCATGAGTTGGAATGGAAATTAGGATTTAATGCAAAGACTCAATCTCTTGCTTCCATCTAATCTTGTGTTGCTCTTGTTTGTTGTTTTTCTGTTTATCAAATTTAGGGTGAGATAGATGATTCAATGATTCAAACTCATGTTACCGTGTATTTGGTAATGTATCAATTTCCTATAATATAACAGAAATCGGGAAAAACAACAATTTTATTATTTTCGCTTCGCACAAAAACTAATTTGAAAATTTTCATTTTATTTTATTTACTATTGTTTTTTATATGAAGTATTTATTAATGTTCTAGATTTTATATATATACAAAACAACAACAATCTGAAGAAAACGAGAATAGTAAAGTTTACGCTAATGCCCCTACTTTTTAACCTCATGTTCATATCTATTAAGTAAAAATACCCATAGTAATTAACGGAGTAAAAATATGTTGAGCGACATATTATAAGTTATATGATTTTTAACATAGCATTTAAAACTATTGAGTTAAAAAAATTAAGTCTTTTCCCCCAAAACAATGAACTTATATACTACCCTTACACCACCTCTCTTCTTAAACTCGTGTAAACCTAGCTATACATTTTGTGCTATTAATGCTATCTTGATCACTCTCGAACTCTCCATTCAAAAATATAATGTATGATTCAACATCTTTTATCCCCATCAATCATTGTACGTAGATATTCGTAACTAATAGAAGTATTGTGATTGACAAACACAATTGTCTCACATTAGAGAAATAAGGAAACAACTCCCCATCAATCATTGTACGTAGATATTCGTAACTAATAGAAGTATTGTGATTGACAAACACAATTGTCTCACATTAGAGAAATAAGGAAATAGTTGTTTGTATATAAGTATTCACGCAACTCCATTAGTATGAAAAATTTTGGGAAGGTGCCCAAAAAAAATCGTGAGGGCTCGTGATGCCCAAAACAGACAATATCATACTAATGTCGAGTTGTCGTTCACAACAAACTAGAGCGATGAACGTGGAGATGGTGGACTCTGGTTAATGTGAGAAGCCCTCAAATCGAGTGGGGATTGTGTCTGGGTGCCTTGTATCAAAAACTTCCTAATATTGTCGGAGTCGGGCAATGAGTGCCGTTGTTGGAGTCAAGCAGCAGCGCAAGATGAGTTGGGATAGATCAAGTAACTTGAGTGGAGACTACATGTACGTGGTCACCCAACTTTGAGACAAATCAAGTAACTTGAAGGAAGGCCACATATACATGATCACACAACTCCATTAGTATGAGACCTTTTGGAAGGAACCCAAGAACTTGTGTTGCATTGATTGAGGGGATGATGCCTTTGGGAAGAATCTCAAGTACAAAACTTTGAAAGCTTGTAATGCCCAAAGCGAATAATATCAAATTAATGTTGAGTTCTTGTTACAACAAGTAGTAAACATCCTAGTAAAATTCCTTAACTGGAAAAATTGTGGTAGGGTAAAATTCATAATATATCTTTGTAAATTATGTATGTCATTTTTCTCTAAATATTACATCACAATTGTTAGTTTGTTGACTATTTTTTAAATAATATGAAATTTGTTTTATTGGCTACTTAATTTATTTTTATAAGTTTTAAGTTTGATGTACTTATTTTTATTAAATTCATATATATAGTTAGATGTAGAATATAGAGAATAATATACTCATTCCTTCCGGATATACTAAATTTTCATTTTTTTTATGTGTCCCAATATATTAGTCATGTTTTTTAAAATGATAATTTTTTCCACTCTCACTAATAAATTATTAATTTCACAATACTTATAAACATTAATTATCGTGCCCGATCAATGTTTGACTAATTGATCAGGACGGAGGGAGTATAATAATGACGAGTAACAGGTAAGAGTATTTTAAACGATATACTAAAAAAACTAATGGAAATATATATTTTTCTAATTACTCCCTCCGTCCCACCTCAATTGTCCCACTTTCCTTTTTCGTCCGTCCCACCTCAATTGTCCCGTTACTTAAAAAGACAACTTTTTCACACTCAACAATAAAATATTAATTTCACTCAATTTACTTTACACTCACACTCCTTGGTTATTGTGCCCGGTCAACCGGGACAATTCAGCCGGGACGGAGGGAGTATAAGTTAATTAGATGCCTTCAAATAGTATAGTGCACGAGCCTAAAAAAATGGATTCGGTCGTTGTGTTCCAGCTTGCTTTTAATTTCATCTGATTTCCCGACAATATTCTAAAATAGATTATATGTTTTAAGAGAATGAAATGTTTTTTAAACCTTACTTTTATTTTATATTTTGAATGTAGAATATTGAGTTGTATTTAATACATGAGATATTACAATTATGCTATTAATTATATGTTTATATATAAGAAATGTATCTCATACTAAAACTGTAACAAACTTTATGCATACATAATCAATGATCCAAATTAAACTTTTTTTAGTAAACTTATGTTTATTTACTATACAGTGTATATATTATTCTTAAAATATATTACTCTCTCCATCTCGCATAAGTTGTCCACTTTTCTTTTTTCGTTCGTCCTGTAATATTAGTTCACTTTCCTAAAATAACAAGTTTTTCACACTCATCAATAAAATATTCATCTCACTAACATTCACATACTTTGATTATCGTGTCTGGTCAAAATAACAATTTGACCGGGACGGAAGGAGTATGATATTTTGTAGTACATATTGTGTTTATAAAAAAATATATATTTGTGTTCAACAACTCATATTTTTTAGTTATGTAAAGTTTCTTGAGGGAGGATGGAATGGTTGATAATTAGAATTATGAAGAGCTGAGGCAAGTAAATATACTTGAAGATCTCATCTGTCAAGAAAATGAGATGACATGAATATAATAATTGCAAAGACAATTAAAAAGAAATACCCCTTAAAAGTTCCCACCAAAATTTGGTACTTAGCCATCAATACATTCATGGTCCCCCACCTGCAACCCCCTGTGCCTCTTAAATTTTTTTAAATCTAGCTGAGATTTATATCTTACCTGTCTCACACACACAAAAACAAGAAAAAAGAAAAAAACAATAAAAATTGTCTTGTGTAGAGATGGTGACTACTGGTAGATGGTTGTTGGTACTTCTTTACTGTGTATGAGTACAGTTAGCAGGGATCTTATTACTGCAACATCAAGAGTTTACAGTCCAAAAAACTGAAGCAAATCTTGCTCAGTCAAGATTATTAACATGGGATGATTGGAGGTAAGATTTGGTTTAACTGTTTTAGTGAGAGTATATTGGGATTCTATCAAATTATCATTTGTGTTAAGCTCCGATTTTCCCCAAAGATCATTGACAGTTTGGCAGACAAATATTGTCAAGTATACAGCCTTAGAGGAAGCAAAACAAAAGTTGTGAGGATTTGAAAGTATGTTTGAAAATACACATCTTGAGGCCTTAACTAGATCTATAGACACAAAAGCTCTCGGCTTACCACTTGTAGCATAGATATGCCTCGTCACTACAGCTTATACATTTAATAATACATGCAGAGTTAGATTACAAAAATGCATGTATTGGACACTTTGACACGATGTTAGACTTGGTGTAGCAATGACAATTGTCTCAAATGTCATGAATATAATAATAATAAATTTGATTAAATAAATGGAAAAGGAATTTTTGATGATAAAATGTCATGACATGCTGCAGCACGACCTATAGAGTCATCCACTCACATGCTGCCACTTGCACTACAAGAAAAACATTGAACAACAATACTAAAAAGACAACGCTTTTCGTTGAAAAGTGTTGTCGTAGACTACAAAAGTGTTGTTGTAAATAAAAGTGTTGTCTTTTAGTAAAATAATACGCTAAAAGACAACGGTTCTACACTAGTGTTGTTGTTTATGTGTTGTCTATTATCGAAAAGACAACAGTTGCTAAAAAAATACGCTAAAAGACAATGGTTTTACACAACTGTTGTTGTTTACGTGTTGTCTATTATTGAAAAGACAACAGTTGCTAAAAAATACGTTGAAAGACAATAATTTTACACTAGTGTTGTTGTTTACGTGTTGTCTATTAACGAAAAGACAACATTTGCATTTGTGTGTTGTTATTCTATTTTTTTTAAAAAAAAATTAGCGATTCTTATTTCATTGATAAAAATACTCTGTAATATTTTTTAGAGTTAAACGTTACATTTGGTGTATTTAGTAGTTTTCCCTATATTATTTTATACTTAATTTTTATTTTTGTAAAAATAATAACTAAATTTAGGTAACAAGATAATTAAATATAAAATAAAACACCATTAGAGAGTATAAGATTTTGTCCGTATTTTTAGCTACTACAATAATAATTGTGCGTGATAAAACCATCTTGCAGATAACCTAAGGATCATGGGTTTGAAATAACTTTGAAACATGTGAGTATGTGAATTTTAAATTAATAACTCAGGGGAATTAAATATGTTTAAATGATTATTAAAAAGAACATGAATTTTTTAAAAAATACCTCGATTTTTAGACTAATTCTAAAATATTAAATGACAAAACAAATATGTGCTAATTTATTTGATTTAGATTAAAGATGCATTAATAATTATAATTATAAATGATATAGAAATTACATAATTTGTGTATGTAGTTAAGATGGTATAGCTCTTGCGTATCATGTGAGAGGTACTGGGATCGATACCCATGTTTCTCCATTTTAATTTTTTTCATGTTGGATAAAAGACAACGGTTTAAAAGACAACAGTTTTAAACTCGTTGTCTTTTTTAGAAACGACAACAGTTTCAAAACCGTTGTCTTTCATTACCAACTTACAACACCACCACTTACGACAACACTTCAAAATACCCTACGACAACACTTTTTAACCGTTGTCGTTTTGCTTTTTTCTTGTAGTGTTGGCAGCATGTGATTGGATACTCTTATTTTTTTGGATAAATCCATCAAATAATTAAAAAAAAATTATGCCAAAATTTATAAATTTTTTACTCTATAAAATGAACTCAATATTGATACATTTTCATTCACAACCAAAACTTAAATTTTCTCTACTATTTCTTCATTTTGATAACTTCTTATGGATCCAAATGATCCAAATTACTTCTTTTCTTTCCAAAATTATCCAAGCCAACAAGATTATCCATTCTCCCAAAACTATTCAATTTACCAAAATCCGAGCATATGGGTAATTATTGATCGACTGACCAAAAGTGCTCACTTTTTACCAATTTAGATAACCTTTGGAGCCGAAAAGATAGCACAAATCTACGTACGAGAATTAATCCGACTGCATGGATTACCGAGCTCCATTACCTCCGACAGAGATGCCAAATTCACTTCCACATTGTGGATGAGCTTACAAAGAGAACTGGGGACTCAACTGAATTTCAAGCACCACTTATCACCCTCAATCTGATGGACAATCCGAAAGGACGATTTAAGTCCTAGAAGACATGTTGTGAGCATTTGTTCTAGACCAAAGAGCAAATTGGGAGCAAGTTCTACCATTAATTGAGTTTGCCTATAACAACAGTTACCAATCAACCATCAAGATGGCACCGTTCGAAGCACTATACAGCAGGAAGTGCAAATCACCTCTCTACTGGGATGAAGTAGGCGAGAGAAAGACACTTGGCCCTGAAGCAGTAGAAGATATAATTAAATCGGTCCATCAGCTCAAATAGGGG
This sequence comes from Plectranthus barbatus, assembly GCA_026898455.1. Classification (NCBI taxonomy): domain Eukaryota; kingdom Viridiplantae; phylum Streptophyta; class Magnoliopsida; order Lamiales; family Lamiaceae; genus Plectranthus; species Plectranthus barbatus. Next base: position 199,945 of record JAPKLW010000880.1, read on the forward strand.
ATCAAAGAAGCACAAGACCGACAAAAGTCGTATGTCGACATCCACCGCAGTAAATTGAAATTCAAAATAGGGGATAAGGTCTCTTGAAGATATCACCCTCGAAAGGAGTGACTTGTTTTGGAATGCACGAAAAACTGAAGCCAAGACTTATAGGTTCATTCGAGATTCTTGAGGAAGTTGGCCCGGTAGCTTACCGATTAGCCCTACAGCCAAACATGGGTGACATTCACAACGTATTTCACGTATCTCAACTTCGCAAGTATGTCTACGATCCTAGACATATTATCCACCACCATGAGGTGAATGTGCAACCGGACATTCATTACCATGAGATCCCTGTAGCGATTCTTGATAAAAAAAATTCAAAAGCTCTGCACGAAGAGTACACTGATGGTGAGAGTATTGTGGAAGAAGCATCGTGATGCTGAAGAAGCTACGTGGGAACTCGAAAAAAGGAGAAAGGATAAGTACCCGAGCTATTTCAATAAACTTTTAATTTTCGAGAATGAAAATTTTTATAAGGTGCGTAGGATGTAACGCCCCGTATTTTCCGATCTTTCGATTAAGTAAAATTCGAAGCAAGTATCGCTACAACCAATATTATTATTAATATTATCAAGCGACTTCTCTATGACATTCAATATTGGCTGCGGGAGCGAATAAAGAAATTCCATATAATTAAATCACGTATGACGATCAGAATAAATTATTTGACTCGATAGTAATTATTTTAGTCGCAGAGACATGATTGGGCCAAATTAATTATTTAAGCCCAACCTTTTGTTTAATTAGAGAATTTGGGCTAAGAGGGTTTTATTTAATTAAAGTGTGTTGGGCTAAATAAATAGAAGCCCACATGAGAATAAATAAAATAGTCCAACTAATTAATTTAGCTAGCTCATGTATATTTTTCCTATTTAATTCATGAATTATCGAAGTAATTATCGATGCGAGAAATATAGTATGGAAAAAATCTATATTATTATCAACGAATTATTTTATATCAATATTACTTCCAAGGAAAATTCTGGAATTTAATTCCATTAAATTTGGTGCCCAAGATTTTCGACACACATATTTATGCATGATATAATGATCTATTTTAATCGCGAGAAGCTCGATGTATGATCGAGTGGTTGGAATAATTAATTTCCAATTTATTACTTTTATTAGCCATATTATTCTATTTTAAGGATAGGAATTTAATTAACTATGGGAGGACCCATATTATTATTTTATGCTAAAATATTCATACGACGTCCGATTGAACCGATTCAAAATTCTAAAGCAAGAGTTCGAAGTATGAAAAATTATCGTAGTATTTATTTAATTATCGAATGCAAGACTATAGTAAAAGAAATTAAATAAAGATCATGGGTTATATTTATTTCTAGTAAATATATCGAGAAATGATTACCTAGCACCTATTTTGACCATTTTACCTACAAGGGCCTTCTAAAAGAAATAGTTGCAAAGGGAATTTGAACCACTTGAGGGCAATTGTGAAAAGTAGAGATATGATCATTACGAAATTCCCAACAAGTCATGCAAAATAATTTCACACTCCACCCTTATTTCTCCTCCATGAAAATCGATCCCCTCCCCATCTTTGTACAAAATTCTATTATTTTTATTTCTTGATATATTTACTAGAATATATCAAGAATTCCCACACTCCACCCTTATTTTTATTTCTTGATATATTTACAAAATTCTAGTACAAAATCATTTCCACCACTTTCACCCTTCTTCCCCAAAATTCCCACACCATTCTCTCTCTCTACTCATTTAAAATACCTCTAAAACAGCCCCTTTCAACCTACAAAACCTACCTTTTCCCTACTCATTGAGCCACCATTTTTACAAAAAAGCTTACTCCCTCGATCTCCTCTATGCAATGACGTGAAGAACTCTACGATCGGAGGACGTTGGTCTCAAGAACGAAGTGGAATCCAGTTTCAAGTGGGAGAATCGTGATCACCACGAAAAGAGGAGCACGTATACGTAAAGATTGAAGCTAGGCAACGTCAAGAACAACTCGAAAAGTTGGAACACTAATTGCTGAAAATTCCTCCATCCAAGTAGATGATTTCTACACTCCCTATGACTTCCTTGTTATGAATATATACTTGTATGTAGGATCAAGAAGTCACAAACAAAAATTTAAGGGAGATAGTTGAGATTTGCATAACTAAGTTTAGGTTTGATATATGTTGCACATTGAAGAGTATAGAACCTATATGATGGATTGAATGTTTAATCAAGTCTAGGAATCATGTTCTTTCATGTTTAGAGATGATATTCAATCAAGGATGAAGCTGAAATTAATATATGTGAAGCTTGGGGATGAGTTAATTGCATGTATGTTGAGAAATTAAGTGTTGATGAATTTTTGGAGTATGCCTTGTTTTGAACATAGACTTAAAACGATCACGGATATTTCTCTGATGATTGGATTGAATTGATTTAATACTATATAAACTAGATCGAGTCAGAAATCTGTGGAATTTGGAATCGCATGAATCAGAGTTGTGAAACTCGAGTTCGAAGCATTTGAATATTGTGTCGCAATTTTTGACAGTTTAGTTTGCACGACCTTAAAAACATGTTTTTGAACCTTGGAAAAATCCAATTTTTATAATATGCATTTTAGACACATCAATTAGTAATTTGTATGAAAATCATGTCATTTCACCAAGTAGATTAATTATTAAGAATTCGTGAAGTTGGTTGTCAAAATCTGTAAAATGCTGAAAGTTAATTAGAAATTGCATAATGTTGGCTTCACTATTTTCAAATGAAAATTTGTTTTAACGAACCGTCACTTTGAGCACGTGCACGTTAAAATCTAGTATTTATAAATTAAAATCAGTCTCATTAGATGTCTTGATTACTTTGTTGTTATTTTGAAAATTGACTAGTTAACTAGGCATAAACTCATATTTTGGACTTAGGATAATTTGGATAATTTTTCAGATTTCACTGAAGTTTTCTAAGGCCAAAATGCATAATTGATTCACCTAGTTAATTAATAATAATTGTTTTATATTAATAATAAGTTATTAATTAGATCATTAATTTCATTTTCCTTAATTAATACACTACAAAAAAAGGTGATTTTAACTACATAAATAGCGACGGAAACAAATTTTGTTGCTAATCAAGGCGGACTTGCAATGGATCTTCGACTGAATTCCAAAAAAAAAACTTCAAACAAAATCACCAACGGATTTGCGACATAAACTTAATTTTTGACATTAGAAACGAATTAACGATAGATTACGTCAGTTGCTAAAACCTTTTTTTGTTAGGCAACGGATGCATCCGTGGGTAATCGCTTCTCTTTTTAGCAACGGCACATTTTCGTTGCTAGTGTTATTATTTACGACAGATTAAGTCCGTTGCAATGCCTTTTGAGTTTTACCAACGGGTACTTCCGTTACAAGTGTAGTTTTTGTTGTGTAACGAATTAATTCGCTACTACCTTTGTGGACTGTATTCGGCAACGGAGATGGTCCGTTGCTAGGATTTGGATAGATTTTGCAGCTGAGATATTCCACAGACCCATGAGACTACGATAATGGTTTCTTTAATAACTTTTTAGAGTAGTAAGTAAATGTTCAACAAAAAAAATTGTCGTTACTTTTATATAAGAGCTTTCATTTAAAAATTTTCAGTTACATGTAGAACATTTAGGTCCTTTTCCGATTTCTGAACACTTGATCTATACCCAGCTATAGCAACGGATCATCTCCGTTGTAATCTCTTCTTATTTAGTAACATATCATTTCCGTTTCTTGTTCTATTATTTATGACGAATTATTTCGGTTGTTTTGTATTTTTTTATCGGAAGATTTTTCCGTCACATGTGTTTCTATATTTTCTATGTCGTAGGTTGTTACTTATTTGGCAATGGAGATTAACTGTTGCTAGGGGTGAGCAACGGTCGGTTCGGTTTGAAAACCGAACCGAACCGCCCAAACCGCCAAACCGCAAATCCTAAAAAATCAAACCGAACCGCACCGCTAGGAGTATGTAAACCGCACCGAACCGAATGGGCGGTTTCGGTTTGGTTTGATGGTTTGCACCGAACCGAACCAAACCGCACCGAACCGCACGGTTTCGGTTTAAACCGAATTTTTTCCACCTATTTTTCAAAATGCTTGAATTTAAACATATATTTTCATGTTCCAACATTCATTAAAAGTCCAAATACACCAAATATAATCCCACAAGTTCAACAAACAAGTCTAACTCATAAATCCAAATACACAAGTTCATAAATAACAATTCAAATCTAAGTTCAAATCTATAAATTCATAACCAAACCGCCCAAACCGAACCGAAACCGAACCGAACCGCCCAAACCGAACCGCACCGCCATATTTTGGTTAAAACCGAACCGAACCGAATTTTGGCGGTTTAAAAAAATCCAGACCGAACCGAACCGAAATTAATATATAAACCGAACCGAACCGAACCGAACCGAAACCGCCGGTTTACGGTTTGGTTCGGTTTTCGGTTCGGTTTTGCTCACCCCTAACTGTTGCTATGCTATTTCTTTGTTACCAACGGATGTTTTCAGTCGCAGGCTATTAATTAATCCGCAACGGAGAGAATCTGTTGCTAGCCTTATTTGATTTTGCAAGGAAGATAATTTGTTTCTGGGCTTTTTTTTATTTTGCAACGGCAAAAATCCGTTGGTGGGCTCTTAATTATGATTTAACCTTTCCTTGCCATTTTTTGCGGCTGATAGTTGAAAGAAGCCGGCCATGGCGCAGAGGTAAGACTCTCCAGTCTCCCACATCGAGTTTCCTTTAGAATTTCTTGTGGCTTTTATATCACGTGGAAGTGTGTTACCATCGTTCTTATGCGACATCCTCGGCTAAGTAAGATATTGGGAATAACAATTTCACACAGAAATGTGTGACAGCGATATGATAAAAGGATATATATCTAAAATGAAAATGGATGACAAAAGTGGAAAATCAAAATCTGTCGGTTGTGGGTGGGTGGGATTGAGGATGAATAAAAAAATATGGGCATGGATATATATGTGAAATGAAAATGGATGACAAAGGTGGAAAATAAAAAATTGTCCATTATGGGTGGGATTGAAGATGAATTAAAAAATATGGGCATGAAAAATGATAATATTAAAATGTTCGAGAGATTATGAAATGGGAAAAAGCTGCTGCGTCCAATTAATGCTAATGATAATTTTTCACACCACAATTCTAGCGATGGATATTTTGTTGTCAAAGCTGTTGGTAAATCCAGCGACCGATATTCCGTAGCTTCACTAGCAACGGATAATCATTCCGTTGCCATTTTGTTTAGTTAACAACCGAATAAACTATTGCTAGTTCCGTCGGCAATTCTAGCTGCGGATTTGTTTTTCGTTGCTATTGTTTAGCAACAACGTATATGCCGACAGATCATTTCCCTCACCAATCTGTCGTAGATACTTTTTATCAACAAAAATATATGCTTTAGCAACGGATTTTTCGGTTGCAATTGGACTATTTTTTTGTAGTGATAATTAATATAGTAATTTAGGTTGAACTTGTTCGCTAGTCTAATAATTTTAATTAAGTCATTAATTCTTATTTAATAAAACAGAACTTAGAATTTCATAACCTTGTTCATTAATAATTTCGAATTGCATAATTTGTAATTGAGTAAACAATTGAATTAATTTGGTTAAAGAACTTAAATAATTATTTGGGTCGAAGGATTATAGTAATTTATTTCAAATTTTAATTAAGTGCTTTAATTGTCGAGAAGGGAGCATCGACTAGCGGGACTAAGTAATTGAACTCATCGAAGTATTTGAGGTGGGCACTACTTTATCCTATTTTTCTTTTGGTTTGCCTTTCAAAATGATTTCCAAATTTCAAAATAAATGATTTTGTTTTTAAAGAAAGCATGTTACACCGCAATAAAGTTTTGATACCGTATGATTGTTGTGGAATTAATTAGTGGTTGATAATTGATAAATTATTTAGAGATGCGCTGGATTGGGGAAGTAGTTACCCCCATTGTATTGTAAGCCTAATGTATTAGCCCGGATAGTAATAAGACTACCGGCTTAGGTAAGGGTGATGAAACCTTGTCGAGTAGATAGGAGTGACCCTCCTATCTTACCTTATTTGACTATGTGAATCTTGATGAGCATGTGATGTTGGAAATGTTCGGAAAACGATTATGTGGTACCTAAATTGAGTGGAAGCTTCCAAGTGAGGAAAAATGTTTTGTGCATGTACATGATGATTTCAATAAAACCTTGTATTATGCACGGGTGTGCGGTGTTTTCAAGATATATGTATGTATTTGTTTTCGGGACACCGTGACCACTGGGTACATTCGTGTACTTAGCCCATACACGCGTTTTCCCCGCGTGTAGGTATCAGTTTATGAATGTGAAGGTGGCATTATGAGGAGGGGATTGAAGGTAGAATCGAGATAGATTTATTTGTTTTGTACAATTTGTTCGGTCTGTACCACAATCGAATTTTTGTTGCTTTTGATCATATCTTTTGATTAACATGTATGTCATTACTTTGATACTTGGATATTTGATCTAGACTTCTTCAAATCTCATTTCGTATTAAACTTTCAAATGCTTCAATGATTTATCTAAACTCCCTCTAAACCTCGATATGATTCGAATTTTGAATGCTTGATTAATCAAATGTTAGTTCATGTGATCTCTTGTTATTCCTATGATTATTTTTGCTTATGCATGCTAAGTCGTTCTTGCTTTCCCTAACATGGTTTAATTTGTTTGGTTATGGTATCGAAGCGACGAGCTATGTCTTTATACATAGTCTCAATAGTTCAAGTATGCTAACATCGAGCATGCATTGATTTATTGTCCCATCATGCTTGTATCATTTAATTGATTCCATTCTCCGCTGCGAATTATTTATTCGAACTTCTTGATCTTATCATTTTATTTTGATTATTTCTTCAATTGCTTCTGCTTCCATTTAAACAACAACTTCCCTTAGCGTTCATTGTGTCGCACATGGGACTGTCATATAGGCCCGATTTGGGGGCGTGACACATGACATTTCACACCATCAACGTTCCTCTTATGTGAAAAGAAATATATCTCTTTATATAATGATTCATGACTTCCTCTCCTTGATGAACTAGTTGAGTTGTTTGAGAAGTTTGACGGAGTAGGGATAGGTGGTGAACTTCTTTTGTTGTGGTTTGAGTCTTCTATATCATTTCTCATAGATCTGACAAAGATATTAAACTTGTTAGTAAGTAAAAAAAGATTTGGCATATTTTCATCTAAAAGTCCAATATCATATTCATCTTTTTGAGAAATTGCATTTGATGTACTTGGAGATGCATCACTTCCAGCTTTTCCATCGTGAAGAGTTATGCTATTTGCCTTGAATTCTTGTTTATGTTCCTTCAGATTTATCTCGTAAGTTGTTAGAATACATATAAGTTCAGCAATATCTAGGGCTGCAATATCTCTTGCTTCTTCTATTCCAGTGATCGTGATGTTAAACTTTTCTGACAGCGACTTTAGCATTTTGCTGGCAAGCCTCATAGTTTTGATGGGTTCACCTAGAGCATGAGTTTCATTTCATTGATTACATCTTTTCATAGTATGGGGAAATTGTTTCTTTTTCTAGCATCCTGAGATTCTAAAATTTTGTTAGTCTCTCTAACACTGGCAGTTCATTCAAATTTCTCTTAAAGTATAAACCAAGCTTCTCGTGCTTCCGGACATCTTGATACTAACCTGAAACACACAACATCAAAATAAACAATTTTAGCATGTAAATTTTTTGTATTAAAGTTAGAGATAAGTCGTTCTTCAACAGTCCATTGTCGCTCAGGTTTAACTGTGTTAATGACTCCAGCAACATTTATCTCGAGTTGTGGTTTTTGGAGGTGTGCATCCATTTAAAATAACAATCCACGCTTATTCGTCTATAAACTTGATGTGCATCTTCATTCGAGACTTCCATAGAGAGTAGTTGTTCTCAGTACTCTCCAGAATGGGTGGTCGACATGCAGGGCTTGAAAAACATATCATAGTAAATAGCTGTCAGTAACAAACAACTTAGTCCCTCAAGAAGTAGCGCTTGATGCGAATTAAATGAATTCAATCGTGATGTTGAAGTGTTCAACACAACGAAATTCAATATATCTGAACTTGCAATAACAAAGTAATGTTTAGACCTAACAAAGTTTGACACATTCAAAATTAAACACGCAGCGGAAAAATTGAATAGAAACAACAAATTATTTTTTGCGAGTTAAGAGTTTTAATTCCAAACTCGCGAGAGCCTTGCGGCTAAAATAGATTTTACTATGATAACAATGTTTACATAGCAAAACCAAAATAATAAATATTCAAGCATCTTCTCGGTTCACTCCTAAAAAAAACATGAATTTATATAGTAGTAGAGACTACAACTATGAAAAGCCGTACTTACGAACAAACCTAAAAACTCCTCTATCGTTGGATTCTCTCTCCGGAGGTAGGATCTTTCTTAAGCTTGAATGACTCGCCAGTTGAACGCACGGGGATGGTTTGGAACACCGTGTAGAAATATATCTCGATGAATAATGTAAGTAGTCCAACTTGAACTTTCACTTCAACACCTTTTTTATAAGCTGTAGATTCAGCATCCTCGTATTGATATGGATATGTGCATAAAATCTTAACTGCAAAGATTAAAGCTAAATATGTGAAAGATTCAGCTCTATCCCTAAAATTTAGGAACAACTTTAACATATATCCCTATAAACTAGGAAGTAGATCTATTCGAAAGTATTTATAGATATAACAAATCTATTCATTTCTAGATCTTTGTAATATATCTATCCTTAGAATGTATTGAATCCACAAAAAATAAGGAATTATAAGATTAACTTAGTCAATTATAACACTACGATGTTAAACATAACATTGAGTGACTCAACCAATTTTAACAACACGATGATAAACATATGAGTTAAACATAACATTGACTGTAACACCATGATGTGTTAAACATTGCATCTTCAAAATTGTTGGAAATGTGCAAATTGTTCGTCATCAAATGAGAGGTTTATGTTTTTCTAGGAATGAGAATGAGAAAAGATATATGGTACAATTGTCATCAATTCGTACTTGGCTAGAACGATGATGATGTTGAGAATAAGAAGCATTGGCACTATCGCTACTACTAGTGATTGTCTTCTCCTTACTTTTGTTGGTAGCACAACGAGATGAAGATGACATATTGAAAAATATTATTAATACTATTTGATTCAAATATATTGAGAATGAGTGTAAAAGTGAGAAAGAATTGATGAATGATATTAATAGACAGAGTAAGAATTAAGAACTTTGAGCACGGATACAAAAACTTCACAAATTTTGTTTGCTAGAGTAGAGAATATAGATTCGTAATTGAAATTTGAAAGTAGAGAGAATAAGAGATGAGATTGGTGAGAGAAATGAGGGGTAATTATAAAAAAATGTAGCAAAATTTGAATTTCATAAAAATAGGTATTGGAACCGTTGGATTTGGTTTGAACGGCGATTACAATAGTATCCCATATCCCAATATTTTTTCACCCGTTGGATTTGCGCTCAATGGTCAAATTTGATTAAAAAAATTAAAGTAAGTCATATCTATAATACATAACCATTGAACATGGTTTCAAAATCTTCAGCCAGAATCGGCTTGTCCTATAAGGTTGATGGCAAAGTTTGTAATTATTGTGACCGAGACTCCGACATTAATAAGATATTGTCTTCTTTGGGCCGAGCATAAGCTCACAAGTATTTGTTTTTGGGAATCTCCCAAAAGGCCTCATACTAATGGAGCTCATTGCGAAATCTTATACAAGGAAATTCTTCTTTCCTTCACCAATGTGAGACAACTTGAGTTTACCACCCGAACAAAGTAGCATCCAGAGCTCAGGTTGTAGTGGTTGTGTTTGATTCAAATCATGGAGGGTAACACAAGTAGGATGGTCAATTTAAATGGGTCCACCTATCATGTATGGAAGGGGAAGATGGAAGATCTTCTTTATGTGAAAGATTGCTACTCACCTGCATTTGCTTGTGCCAAGACGGCTGGCAAAATAACTGTTGAATGAAAATTATTTCATCATCAAGTATGTTGATATACTAGACAATGGGTGGATGATAATGTCCTAAATCATGCATGTAAGTGAGGAAAAGAATGCACAGAGCATTTGGAAGAAGCTTGAAGAGCTATATGCTAGAAAGATCGACAACAACAAGCTCTATTTGATCATGTTGTTGTTAGGGTTGAAGTATCATGATGGAAAATCAATGACAGATCACTTGAATATATTCTACGGCACTATTAATCAATTGGATGGGATAAAAATCAACTTTGACTAAGAGGCTCAGGGGTTGTTGTTTCTTGGTACTTTAGTTGATTCTTGGGAGACATTTAGAATGTCATTGTCCAAAGCGGCACCAAATGGTGTTTTGGCTATGGATGTAATCAAGAGCAGTGTTCTCAATGTGGAGATGATAAGAAAGTCAACGGGGTCTTCTTCACAGTCACATCTTCTATTTACAGTCAACAGGGAGAGAAGTAAGAGTAAAGACCCAAAAGATAGAAATAGAAACAAGAGCATAAAGAGCAAGTATGCAAATATTGCATACTGAGTGCCATCATTGTGGTAAAAAAAAAGGGTCACATAAAGGGATTTTGCGAAAAATTTCTACGAAAGAACTCAAATAACAAAAGCAAAGAAAAGAAAGCTGATGAAGGAGAAAGGTGTAACACGACAACCAGAACAATAAATGAGAACCTGGTGATGTATGATTGGTGATTTGAATGTGGTAATTTTAACCCCAACAAGAACCATATCTCAAAATCTCGGGCCCAAACTCACGGTTATGGTTCTATAGTTTCGACCCAAAGCGTTGTGTTTAAACACTTTGTTTATAATCAATTAGTTATGAGTTCGAGTACGGGAAAACACACTCACTTTCTATTTAAATTGTATAGCCCAATCTTTAAAAAAATTAAAAAATCTTATTTTAACAAGATGAATACTGATAAAAAAATGCAAACCATGAGTTGAGCGTATGGAAACATGATGGTGATAAATTTTTATTTTATTTGGATAACATCTCAATCGGAAACGATCATGAATTACCAGCAAATATAATGTACGTATCATTGAACAAACCATTCAACTCGCACGGATTTTGACCAACTGAATATGCTCTTGGGGTCGAGATTATTTAAGTTCACCAAAAAATTAAATAAATCATGTTTTGTTTATCTCACAAGGCTCGTAAAGATGCAATGTGTAGTTTCTTTAGCACTGGCAATTTAAAGAAAAGCTTCTTACAAAGACGTGGAAATATAATTTGTTGATCCTAACATATAATTGAGAAGAATCCTTCTGTAAGCTCATGCATTAGGCTAATATCTCTTGTGTTTCTCACATGCATGCACAAAAATATATTAATAAAAATCTACAATCAAAAAATAATGTTATAAGTATTTTTATTTCATGAATAAATAACATTTATTTCAAAAATCGAACTGAGGGATATGGTTTTTTCTCTCAGTTGTTTCATAGAATATAATGTTTCTCATACAAAGGTAGCAAAACTCGAACAACTGGGTAGGAGAAAAACCCAATTTGAAGAGAATATCGAAAATTTAATTGAATGAATCTGTAAAGATTCCCAATTCTCCCGACAAAACCGGCTTGTAAGGAGAGAGGACCTCCACTATTATATAGTGGTATATTCCCAGGTTCATGGCCGATGTGGGATATTCAACAGAATCACAGAGATTATTATTTTTTTTTGAATGAACAACTGCTTTACAAAGTAAACTCTATTTCTAACTGATTTTAACTAATTTTGCTGCTCACTAATTTCGAATTCTTTGATCCGTTATGCCCTCTTTGTGAATTCACGTGCATATATATACATAAACTAATAGTATAATATTCTTCAGTTCATTTCTCTCTGTCTACAAAAATTCATACGTATCATCTTCTCCATGCAGCAGAAAGTGACAATCTTTGTTGAATTAAGAGGGTGTTCGTTCGTTCGTTCGTTCGTTCGTTCTTTCTTTCTTTCTGTCCTTGTAAGTATCCGATATTCTCATGAATTAATTAAATTCTGATTCTTGAAATATTTCACATTTCCAGATCTTGTTCTCTCCCAAACCTCTCAGATTGTGGGTGTTATTGCGATTCTTGTTATCAAGAAAATATGGTAAGTGGCTGACCATTTATGTAATCAAGAAAATATTGACATTCTTGTTACCAAGAAAAACCTTGTTTTCTCCTTTAATTCGCCAAAACTCTTGTTGCAGAGTGAACCAGGCGAAGACAAGCTTGCGAAACCAAGTATTGATGATAAGATGGAGGAAAATAAAGAGAGGGAGGCTGCCGAAGCACTCAGTAACATGGCTGGTTCAAGTAATGTGTCGCCGACCTGTTCCCGGCCATTTGACATGCAACCGCCGTCGATCCCAGTTCAGATTCCGAGTCCTACAAGTGCATTTCGGCCGGTGCAACGAAATTTACCGGTCAAGAAGGGATCGACCTTTCCTAATCGTACTAGTGCATTTTGGCGGGCGGTACGGAATTTACCGGTCGAGGCGAATGCACCCGCGACTCAGGGATCCATCCCTCCTAGTCCTTCATTGACGCTCGCGCCTCCTCCAGCTCCTCCACCTCTTCCTCCTCTTCCACCTCTTCCACCAAATCGCGGAAAACGTCCCTTAGATTGCTCAAGTTTTGAACAACCCATGATGGTATGTATAACTATTACTATTACCACAGCCTTTTTTGATTTCCACTAGCTATTCATGTTTAGTGTTTCCCATCATATTGGCAGCAACATATGACAAACCGAGCTCGTTATTCGCCACCAAATAGATCAATGCCGTTCCCTCGAATTACGCTTGAAGAACTTCAGAGGGAAGATATTAAAAAACGAATGCAGCGATAGAGATTTTTGTTGTTGTTATTGACTCTTTCAATGACTGAGTTTTTGAGTTGAAACGCCTGCAGGATGAAGAACCATTGAAGATCGGGCCTCTTCCACCTCTTCCACCTCTTCCTCCTCTTCCACCTCTTCCTCCTCTTCCACCAAACCGAGCTCGTTATTCGCCACCAAATATATCAATGCAGCCGTTCCCTCGAATTAAGCTTGAAGAAATTCAGAGGCCTCGTCAAAATTCCTTGATAAGCTTCATTCCGGTTAGGCCTGAAAATATGAGAAACCTAATACAGCAGTCGAGCCCGTCGAGGCATAGTAGCTCGAGTCAAAATCCCTTGAGCTCCAATCCGGATAGGCCAAATGTGCATATGAGTAACCAATTCCAGCATTCGAGGCCTAGTAGCTCCACTCAAGGTCCCTTTAGCTTCAGTCTGGTTAGGCCTGAGCAGGGAAATATGAGATACCAATTCCAGCATTCGGGGCCTAGTAGCTCGAGTCAAAATCCCTTGAGCTCCAATCCGGATAGGCCAAATGTGCATATGAGAAACCAATTCCAGCATTCGAGGCCTAGTAGCTCCAGTCAAGGTCCCTTTAGCTTCATTCTGGTTAGGCCAGATGTTTATCAGCAAGGAAATATGAGATACCAATTCCAGCATTCAGGGCCTAGTAGCTCAAGTCAAGAGCATTCGAGGTCAAGTAGCTCGAGTCAACATCCCTCGAGCTCCAATCCGGATAGGCCAGATACCGGTGAAACTTCAGGTGACGATGGTAGTGGGGGAAATGAAGACAATGTTGATATCAATCTGAAACTGTAGAATAGCTGATGATAGGATCTTGCTCATTTTTATCCATAAATCCAACAAATTGTTAATATATGTGTGCTTGAATCTGAATATAACTGAATTAATGTTTGAGACCTTCCTTACGTACATGTTGATATGGAACAAAAAAAGCCATTACTTTGTTCTCCATACCTGCGAAATCTTTTTTTCTCCATCAAAACTCTATTTTTAGTGTGTTGTTGATGAGAGAGAGTCTATGATGGAGATGCAATTGTTACTTTTTTTTTTATAACAATGCGGGCGTAGATGCATGTGTGGTATACTACATCCCGGAGATTTCCTGATTGATTAAACTTATTTCCATAGATTCTTCGAGCGTTTGGTGGAAACTCATGAGTTTAGGTGCTTTGGTGTGCTACAGATTTATAGGAAGGTTTTTGTTTTTGTTTTTATTTATGGATAACGGCGATCGCCGAACATGCGGAAAGCATGAACACTTAACAGACATGAATGAAGACCAATTGCAGCCAAACGGCGATTTATGCAATTATAGCGACATGGTGATGGCTGATCTTGCACAACACCGCGAGACTTAATTTTTTTTAACCAAAATCTGCAAATATGATTTTGAGCAAATGAGCTCTAATTTTCAAAGAGAGTGAAAAAACATGATTTTGTTTAACCAAGGAGATTTTATCCTCTGAGGTTTGTATCCAGAGACATACAAAAGAGTAACAATCCTGATTACTGTGACCTTCCTGCTTATTGTAGGCAGCTAGGCATGTCATCTATAGCACAGTTATATTTACCAGCTATTAGATTAGAACGTGCATTTAATCCCAATTCTATGTGTATACTCATCTGTTGTCGCGCCCCCAAACCGGGCTTATGTGACAGACCCATGTGCGAACAATGCATGCACGCTAAGGGTTTTAGTGATTTAAAACAATTTTCGACATTTATTCAATAGTAGCGGAAGCAAATAAACATTTCAAAAAGGGGACTTGCTTTTATTTTCAAAAGATAAGAGTTTTAAATCCCAAATGATAATCAAGAGATCAAGTGTAGCGGAAGCAAATAACATATTCACAAGCAAGCGTAGAGAATAGATAATTAATAACAATTGAATTCAAAGAATGACCACCACGCGAGTCTTACGCCAAGTATGACTTAGAACAATTATTCAACATAGACAATTAAGTGGGTACTATGTATGAAGACATAATCCTTATTTGGCTTCCAATTAGATCAAGAAAATCTCAAGGAACATGCCATGTGAATTAGAATTTAATCATGCCAAGGGTTCAACTAGATCATGCTATTTAGAACAAATGAACAAAGGAGAAATCACAAAAGATTATAATTCAAGCTTACAATCATTCGACTCAAGAGGGCTCAAGAATAGGTATAGAATGAGCTTACAAAATATTTAACTCCAAGAAGTACAAATAGACATGTCAAACAACAAGAATTATAAAGACGGCTTCAAGGAATAGCCCAAAAGATTACATTTAATATGAGGTTCACAATTGAACCACATTCTTAGACTTTCACCACAACGCCGCTGTCACCGTCATCACATTGTACCTACATGTAGGAAAAACACGTATAGGGGTTGAGTACTCCGTATACCTAGTAGTCACGGTGTCCCAAAAATAAAACACATAATATATTATGTAGTCACCATAGCACACAAGCATATCACAAGGGTTTTATTGAAATTTAACTCAAGCATGTTCAAAATAATTTTAATACCTCACATGGATCTA
This sequence comes from Plectranthus barbatus, assembly GCA_026898455.1. NCBI lineage: Eukaryota > Viridiplantae > Streptophyta > Magnoliopsida > Lamiales > Lamiaceae > Plectranthus > Plectranthus barbatus. Next base: position 215,475 of record JAPKLW010000880.1, read on the forward strand.
TAATCACTCAATTTGTGGTGCATTTCACAAACAACGATCATATAGTTCACATAATTTGCATGATTCACGCATGAGGGTTACAACTCATTCCTCCTCCTTATCTCTCTCATTTGTGTCTCTCCTTATCTCCCCAATACTCGTGGCATTAGAACAATTACAAAGCACCAAAATAATTTAACGGTGACACATCGCTTACAAAATCAAAACCATTCATCTTCAATTTTGGAAAATCATTTTGGAAAGAACACCAAAAGAAACATAGGATAAAGTAGTGTCCACCTTAGTTCTAAGGTGAAGGTTCACTTGGTGCCACTAGTTGAAGCTTCCTTTTGACAATCACCAAAACCTAGATTGTTACATTCTTTTTAATAGAAAGATAATTATTAAACTCACACACTCAGATGTCCCCAAGGAAGTTCGAACCTGTGATCTCTTGGTCCAGGCAAGGTGCTTTCACCACTGCACCCCAAGCGAGGGGACGATTGTTTTAACATTTAATTACTAGGTGTGTTCATGTAATTTTATGCATTACCTATTTCAATCAACAAAGCATGATATTCATTTTAGTGTGCTTCATGCATGTGACACTTCAATCTAAGTCTACAATATTATAATTCATTTTCATTTATCACTAACCACATGCTTGCATAATCACTATCTACTTATCATGCTCAACAATTCAAGTACTTTTTCCCATTACACATAATTCATTAGTCTCTTTTGATCAAGTATGCTCTTAGGTTTATTTGTATCTTTTCCTAGTGATGCAAATAGTTTAATTTAAAATCATGCTAATGTCTTAGTTCTAAATGTAAATGAGTGATCGATTAATAATGCAATATATTTTAAAAATATTATTGAGATGATAAAACATGTTTATTAGAGTTAGAAACATATATGTATGTAAGTGAATGACTATGTCCCTAAATTAGTGAAATTTCCTAGTCATGATTCTAAAATGTGAAGTTGTTTTCGAAGTGATGCCAATTAAAATGTACTGAGATTTTTGGTATGAATTTTTTAATGGATAAACTAGATTTTTATATGAATATGCTTAAATTAAAGGTTTGTGGAAAAAAAAAATTTAGGGAGATACGGGCTGGGGGAGATTGATTTTCTTGGGAGTTTTGGCTACGGGCTGAAACAGGGGTATAATTTTAAAAATTAATTGTGACCAAAATACTAGTGATAATGACTTGAAATTTTGTATTCAAACTCATTAATGTGTTAAAAACCTAAATATAAAATATTAGAATTTTCTGAAGTTCGTAAGTGCAGTTTCAAAAATCAGTTTTTAATATGCAACACAGAATGACCTATTTTATTGCAGAGAGCATAACTATTGAATAACATGGTATTTTGACATGAAACCAAAATAAAAATCTTTTTAATACATGCAAGTGAAACATATTTAAAATTACGGTTGGTTAGGTTCCATTTGATCCGTCTGCAACAACCAAATAGAGCGCTCAACTTAGAGACTTCACCGCAACATGCTCATTTTACTATGACATGAATAAATTCGTGGCAAATCAACTTTCATCAACATATATGGTCCATTTCAGACATCATACATCTCATATTATGTTCATAAATTATAGATCTCCGGCTATATCATGCATTCAAGTAATATATCAACAATAAACATCATTATATGCTATAGAGGTAATCAAACATGCTTATCTTCAACCCTACTTCATCATTTGTCTTGAAAATCGATAAGGGGACTCTTGATCCTTCATGCAAGCTTCTAAACGTGTTTAAGAGGATCTAAAGAGGGAAAATAGAGGTTACTTGAAGAGTTTAAGTTCAGATCCAAGCTCTCTTCTTCAAGCTTTTCAAAAATGATGCTTTCTAGCTATTATTTGCTCTCTTGCATCCTACTCCTTGTAGTCTTCTAAATCTACCATATAGCTCCATGAATCTCTACTTTCCAACCAAGGTCGAAATATGAAGGAGGGGAATGAGGTTGCTTCTTGGTTTATGAGATAGAGGAAGATGTGGGGGTTAAGTTGGTGTGAAAATGGAGGTCATTGGTGATGGTTTGGGGTGGTTTAAGTGGGTTTGAAGGTGGTTGTCATCTTGAAGCTTCAATGGTGGTTCATCAATGGAGTTAGAAGGTTGAAGAAGATGAAGTGAAGGGGTCGTGATGTGGTGATCGATCAAGGGAGAGGGAGAGGTGAGGTTGAGTGTAGAGACCAATTTTGCATGCCATTTCCCATAATTCTAATGATGATGTCTAATTTTTCTTCTTCAATTTGCCCTTCAATTATTTAGATGGCTAGGCTTTCCTTTCCTTCTAGAAGAACTACTTTAGTAATTAGGTTATACTTTCAAAATACTAAAAATATGTAAATACTTGTATAAATCCCCCACAATATATCATAAGGTTGGAATTCATATAATTCTTTTATCTTAATTCAATAAGGCCGAAAATAATATGGAAACCTAGGAAGATACTTCCGAAAATTTACTTCGGAAATATGTCTTGAATATTTTTACAAAATAATACTTAAACAGAAATTAAATATGTTATATTCCTCTTATTATTTCTAGAGGTGGCCAAAGTTAATAGGGAAAATTAGGAATTAAATTCCAAAATTCAACTCAGAATTATTCTCGAATAATTATACTATACCGATTTAAATTATGCAATTGGGCCTTGCATAAATCCTCATGAAATTATTTAAATAGAATAAGGTAGTATGGGCCTTAATTATTCACACTTGTGTTTCTAATGGTCCTTTACTATTTATTCTAATTGGGCTCAACATATTTGAGAGGTTAGTTAAATAAATAAGTCCACTAGCCCATTACTCCTTATGATTTAGTATTTGGACTCAATTTAATTTATCTAACCCATATAATAATAATCCTTACAATATTTTTAATTGCTTTTACTCATAAATATAGAAATATGAAATTAGAATTTTTCCCCTTTTATTTTATTTGGAGAGATATTTTTTCTCACACCTAATATTTACTGTTAGGTAAGATACTTTAAAATTTTGATATATTTTCTCAATTAAAAAATAATATTTATTTATTATCTAACTCTAACTTATTCTAACTTCTGTTAGGATATATATAATATTATAACAATTTTTTATGTATGTGAGGAAAAGAGTGTCAGGATAGGCTAATTTTGTAATAGTGAGATGAGTTTTATGAAATTTTGGAGGTGATTTGAGAGAGAAATTAGGTAGTTCTAGCTAATTTTTGGGGTAGCATGTTGAAGCTTTATTGGAGGTGTTTGGAGGTTGAAGATGAAAATGATTGGGGTGGGAGGTGGGGTGGCCGATGAAGAGACGTGAATGGGGGAGTTTGGAGTGTAAGGCTTAGTTTTGCTTGCTTGCATGGAGAATACTCAATCATTATGTCTCTTATGATCATTTACAACTTCATCCTCCAATAATTTTCCTTTGCTTCACATTCTTAGACTTCTAGAAAATCCATTTAGGTCAATGTACCTTAATTAATTCCACATGGGCGTGGGCTTCTTTGATTTAATTTTTCTTGGGCTCTATGAATAAATTCTAGTTTGAGCACAAAATATGTTGAATTAATCAAGCTCATACATACATATATAATTCATATTTGGAAGAAATAATTTTCTAGCCCAAGAAGACATGGTGGCCGAAAATTAGAGAAATTGGGCAAAAATTCGCTACGATGATTTATAACTTAAATTCCATAATTTGCCTCAGAATTAATATCGCCTAATTTATTTAGTTATTTTCTCGTAAAGGTATCATGAATCACTTATTTATCTAAAATCAGTAACGAGTATAACTGCTTCCTTTGTTGAGATTGAATAGAGTCGTTCAAATAACCAAATTTTACTGACTTCCTAAAACGTGATTGTTCGATTGATTATTGATCTGAAGCTAGTTTAAGTTGAAAGTGAATGAATCTTAGTAGTCTATAAATGTAGAAAACTACTTATTATATATTTAGGTTTATTTACTTGTTTTCTTAGGATTTATTAAAGTTTTATGGGTTTTGTTTGCTAAAGTGTGTCTCAGTATGTGATATACTTTTGGTGATGTTTTATAAGTTTTCGCGAGTTGAATCAAATGACGGCAAACAAATCTCCCTAGAAAATTAGATGTCTTGAACAAAGAATGTAAAAACAACACAATTTTTCAGATTAAAGCACACACATTTATATTACCAATCATTCATTTGTCAGGAACTATTGCAATTTGGCCTAACTGCCTCATCCCTTAGATCTACTATGGACTTTGATCAAAGATTCTATGAAATTTTCTGGCCCGTATTGAAATAAGCTGAAGGGCTCTTCACTTGATCTACTTGTTTGTTGCTGCAAACAATAAATAGAAAGAGAGCATAAATGAAAAAGTGGTGGCCTAATAATTAACAAATAAATAAATACTCCCTCCGTCCCATGGGATTCGGCACAATAACCAATGTGGTAGAGATAGATGAAATTAATATTTTATTAGTGAGAGTGTATTAATTTCCATTTTAGGTAAAGGGACAATTGAAGTGGGACGGACGAAAAAGGAAAGAGGGACAATTGGAGTGGGACGGAGGGAGTAAATACATGTGGCTGTGTAGTTCCAGAATTAGGTGAGTAACCAAAGGGAGGGTTGTTGTTGTTGTTGGTTGAGTAAGGAGCAGCTCGAGGCCTCGTGCGGATAATTAGCTGCCATGCATTCATCAATATCAATGAATTTTAATTAACAAACTCAATATTTATAAAACCAAAATGATGGAATTGGAAGATCAAGTTCATCGACTACTTTCAACACCAACAGTGAATTCCCATTCTGCAGAAGAAATGATGCAACACCATGATTTGTATCAACAGCTGAACTCGGAGCAGAATTGCCAAGTCAGTCAGCCGTGCCTGCGTCCATGGCCTTGTGCATTTCAGAGAGAGAGAGAGGGGGAACTTGAGAAAAGCAATAAATAGGCTTTACTAAACAGAAACTACAGTAAATCCGGAACTAAAATACAGAAACAAATAATATCTCTTGAATCAAATCCCAAGCTTGGAGTATAAATCAAAGGCAAAAACTTGCGTTAGGCAGACCTAAACGGTTTAGGCGGGTTTTATCCTACCCAAATGGGTTGACCCATCCCAAATAGGGTTTATTAATCCCAATTAGGGTATATTATATGAGTTTGGGCTTGGGTTAATGGATAAAACCCGCCTAAATTATTTAGGTCTGCCTAACTCAAGAACTTCCCTAAATCTAAATCAACACCCTTTTAAGAATCTAATATCTAGCCCAAATCTACAAATGGATGCCAAAGAGAGGCCACGTATATTGGAGTACTAGATTATTTTTTTATATAATCATTTAGTTTCAATCTTTTTTTTATTTTATAATAATTCATAATATGTTATTTCCCACCCCAAAAAAAAGATTAATTATGAAATAATAGTGAAATATTTGAATTATTACACATTATTATATATATGAAAAAATAGGTAAAATACTAATCACCAATAAAAATTAGAAAAAACAAATTGAATTAACATCATATATAACTTGGATGAACATAATCGAACGGATGTTTTGTGATAAAAATAGAGTTCATTTTCAATTTGATTAAAAAACTGCGAAATTCAACTTAGGATCAATACATTAAGGCTTTTGATTCAGGCAAATCCGAACCATCTTAACCCAATATATACTTATATATTTTAATTATATCATTATTTTAGATTTATATTTTTTAATTTAAAGTATTAAATATTGAGTTATGATTATAAAGTTACCGTTTGAGATTATGAATTATATTTGATATATTGTAAATTTTTAATTTAAATTATTTTAAATTAAAGGAATTTATATAAAAGTAATAATAGGGCCTCGGTTGAAACTGGAACTGAGCAAAAATAAAAGATTCGGTTTAAATTTGAATACTCTTGGGCAGTTGGATTGGATTGAAATCTTAAAAAAATTTGGTTGGCAGTTTGGTAGATTCATTTCGATTTTTAACCATATACACACCCCTAATTAGGGATGTAATTGAGTTAGTATCTCGAGTATAAACGACCTTTTTAAATTTATAATATATTTATTATTTTTTTTTAAAAAATAAAATATTTATTATTTTTTTTAAAAAAAAATTATTTATTCAAAAAAAAAACTTATTCATAGTGAAATTATCTTTTTTGATACAACTACAAAGATTTATCATACCTTGTTACATTTAAATATTAAAAATATTAATTTTACAATATCAATAATTTTATATTTTATACTAATTTTATTAAGCTTAAGAGAATGTAAATTCCGTCTTTATGTATTTTAACATCTTTGAGAGAGTGTTTTGGACTGACCAAATACTAAACAAATAATTTATACTCTCTGGATTTGTATCCCTTGTCATGGCTTCAGAGAGACCAAGTGCATTCAATCCCCTTTGCTTTCCGGGATTGAAAACAATCAAGTTTATATAAATCGGGATTTGTCAATTTTCCCTCATGAGTTAAATACTATTAAACTAAAGTTTAGTTCGTTTAAGTAACAAATTTCACTAAATGAATTTGAACAAACTTTTATTGAATCGAGACTCAAATAGTTTGAGAAAAAAATTAATTTATTTACAACTCTAATCACACACTCAATAAAATTAAATCTCGAATCCTGGACGTTGTTCAGCTTACCTTCATTCCCTTGCACAGCCTACTGGGAAGCCCAAAGCTCAACATCAACCTTCATGAAAGCAATCAATCAAATCATGTCTGATAAAAGTGTGAGCAAACAAGTCATGGATAATCTACCTCAAGGACATCCTGGATGAGCACATCATCTCCACCAAATTGAGACGGTTTATAAGACTCTTGTGAATGCTTAGTGGACCGGCACCCCATATTTTCCCACACCAGATAAATAGTATGGCCAGAAGAGGCACCTGACCCCGTACCCTACGATGACCCCGATCATCACGGTTCCTTCTCCTCTCTATCTCCTCGACAAGTAACAATTCGTTAGAATGATAATGCTACGCCAATAAAGGAGCAGTTCTGAAAAAGAATTAATGTTCTACCTAGCTTGAAGCCTCGCTATACGGCGATTCCTCACTTGATAAGTAGAATGCAACAACTCGACTTTCACCGTGCTCAATTCTGACTGCACGAAATCTACAAATAAAACAAAAAAAAAAAACAAGTGCCTGCAACAAGGCATCAAAAAATTCATGATACGAAAAGCATGTGAGCCATACAACATGGATCCGAGAAATGGGACTCTTTCAGTGAGTTGTTGTTGATAAAGAAAAATTTAAAGCTTTTGTTCGGATCATCCTCGAGCATACCCGTTACCATACGTGAAGGAGATTCTACCATGAAAATAAATTCATAGAACCCAATAAAATTTCCCATATCTCTACGGATATTCAAAATAATTACTATGTTGATTTTATCTAGCCTAGCATTCTCCTAATAATTTAAATTGCATAAGAAGGAATTTAATAATGTGTGTGGAAAATAAATTGTTGTTTGATTTGTGCATAGTGATGGAATCCTTTAGCCTCGCGCACCAGGTTAAATACTACGTAATAAAGATTACATTTTTTCTATTTAATTAAATAAAATAAAAAAACTAAGAAAAAGGAAAAGAGAATCCTCCAGATTTGATCTTGTTTTTCGTATCCATTGCTCAAATTCGAATATCTAGTGATGTTGGTCACAAATCAGAGTCTAGATAAATTGCGTAGCGGAAGTCTTAAAATGTGATGACCCGAATTGACTCTTTCTTAGGTCAGTTCATATTTAGTGAAAACTAGTTGATCTTTAAGTTGAGTAAGTTAACTGATTCAGTAATCACAACTCAGTCAATTATTGAGTTCCAAATAAGCAAACAACCAAGATAAATTAATTAAAATAATAAATAACATAAGATATGTCGTGGTTCAGATGCCAAAAGATCCTATGTCCACTCTTTCATCTCCAAATGAATTTAGAATTTACTAGAACAAGTCACAACACAATGCAAAAAGTCACTTCTGGTTTTTAAATGTAGCATCTCATAAAACTTCACTCTTCGGACAACTCGATATAATATCAACTAAGTGTGACATTCATATCTGTAGCCGATTTTAATTAATAAACGACGAGATGCCACAAGCTAATTTCAAAGACAATCAAGAATTCATCGACGCTACGCTATTTAAATTATTTTGTGAAGCTTGCGTTGTTATTATATGAGAAAAATAACTAAATAAATTGAGGCCCATCCTTTTACTAAATTTCGGCCACCATATATTATTGGGCAAGAGAATTATTCTTCCAACTACGAATTACATGCAAGTATGTGTGGGCTTATTTCAACCCAATCAAAGAATTTATTCTTTGGAACCCAAATTAGCCCATGTAGAGTTTTACATAATTTTACACAAGTATATGTGGGCTTATTAGAAATTTACATATAATTTAAAATCTGAAAGTAATGGCAACTAAATTTTTTTACCTTTTTGAGCTTTAATCACTGACTGAGTATTGAGGGTGGAACACTGTATTTGAATATTTATGATGAAGAGCAAGATTAATAGTTTGGAGAATACCAATTTATTGCGATGAGATACAAAAACAAATTAAGGTTTTGAGCAGCAACTAAAGGTCGGGGGTCCACGTATTTAGGATTTTTGGATTCTATTTATTTTTCTTCCGTTTTAATTTTGCTTTCTTCATTAAAGTTTTAATTCACTGTAATTTTCAATTATAATTGTGTTTTCCTTTTCTATGTAATTTCAGTTTTTATTTTTATTTAAATTGATTTTGAATATTTATTATTTTTATATACAATTGCCATCATATGTGGCATTTTTATTTGATGACCTGGATTTTCCGTGAGTACAATTAGTTTTCCAGCGGCCGAAAAAATAATTGATCCTTAATTTGTATAGCTTGTTATTTAATTGAAAAAATGGATAGTTTGTATTTCATTTGAAAAAAAAAAATGCATAATTTAAAGTATATTTGTAAATTTTAGCTTTGGCCAATTTATTACTCACCACAAACTCTACTCGGCTGGTGAAATTATTAAATATGATTATATAAAAAAAATAAAATACTATATAAAATATCGGTTGGCGTCGGTTGGCAGAAAGAGGATCCATTTCTGGATTTGGGCGGGAGATTTAGATTCAATTCATATAATAAAAACTATAAAAGGGGCACAGCTTTGAAATAGTTGCTTTACATTTCTACACAGAGCTTAGTTGGGGTTTTCGAAAGTCAAACGAGGGCTTTAATTGGTTTCTTCTCTGCGTCGTTGTTTCTGATCATCTCATTCTCATCTGGGTTGCAGAGAAATCCAAATTCAAGACGACACTCCTCCGGTTCCCTTTCTCTCTCCTGAACTCATCTTGTGTTGCATTGCATGCAGCCAAGAAAATTAGAAGGTTTGTTGAAGTTGTGATTCTTGAAATATTAATTTCCCAATTCATTTCATTCTCGCTCTTGTATTCTGTTAAATATTTTAAACTTTATATCAGTAAAATGTGGTGGTGATATTGTTTGATCGATCAAGAAACGAGTAGGAAAATGAGACCAAGTGCATATATAGTTCACCCAGAAGGGCCGATGCCGGCGGGTATGGAGCGTAGAATGCCGTCGGCCCCAATGTATATTACTAATCCCATGTACTCGGATGGTAAACTTGAAGTATGGCCGCATGCGAATTATCTGGGCGACCCGAAAGATGCTGCTGCTCCATCGGTAATCGAAGCCCAAGTTGTCGGAGAACTTGCTTTTCCAGTGGTCAGTGCATTTTTGCTTTTATATACGCCATATTCATTCGAATTTGTTAATTCTTTTTATCTTGAATTGTAGGTTGAAAGCTACCGGGGATCTTCTTGGACTTCAAACAAATTTGTGGTATCGTTTCTTATTTTCAAGATTGTTGTTGTTGAAGACTGAGTTAATATTGGTTATGTTATGTATGCTTAATTTTGGATAAGAAGATAAATGAACACTATTAATTAGGATACCAATTGCAACTTTTTATAAATGGAATCCATCCAAAGGGCCGGCATGGTTGTTTGAGTTTAATATTCAAGATTATTGTTTCTTTCATTGCAATTGATTGAAGATGAGTTATCAATTCATTAATTAGAGTGTCTGCTGGTGAGGTAATATATATCATGCAACTCTTGTTTCCAATTCAAATCAAGATGTGATGAGCATGCACATTCATGTAGCTAGCTGTTGATATATCAACTGATTATATTGCATTGATGAATGTTATTTTCATGGCATGCAGTTTATCCCGGTATTGTCGGTGGATCCCAAGTACCTTCCTCCTCCACCTGTTCTTCCACGTCCTTACTATCCAAGTCATCCTCCTCCTCCTCCACGTCCTAACTATCGTCCCTCACTTCCTGATCCTCCTCCACCTGCTCCCTCACTTCCTAATCCTCTTGCACGTCCTTACTATCCTCGCTCACTTCCTTCTCCAAGGCATGATCCTCCACCTGGTCCCTCACTTCCTTCTCCAAGTCATGCTCCTCCACCTGCTCTTCCACGTCCTTACTATCCAAGTCATGCTCCTCCACCTGCTCCCTCACTTCCTTACTATCCTCCCTCACTTCCTTCTCCAAGTACTCATGCTCCTCCTCCTCCATTTCCTTACTATTCTCCCTCACATCCTTACTATCCTCCCTCACTTCCTTCTCCAAGTAATGCTCCACTTCCTTACCATTCTCCCTCACTTCCTTACTATCCTCCCTCACATCCTTACTATCCTCCCTCACCTCCTTACTACTCTACTTCTCAAACACCACAGGTATATATATATATATATATTAGTATTACGTACCACATCAACTTTTTCATTTCCTTTCTGCTGTTTCTTATTAATATTACATTAATTGCAGCAAAACATGAGGAATGCTGCACCGAGCAGTTCAAGAGCAGAGCCCGTGAGCTCCTCTCAAACTTCGAGCAACCCTAGCAGCACTCCATCCCAGGAGTTCTCCCTTCAACCTTCAGATTTTCCAGAACTGAATAGTCAGAATAATTCTAAAGGAAAAAAGAAACAAGGTTGATGAAACTGCAGAATGCTTGATTGAAATATTCTTGCTCGTGTGACATCCATATATGTTTGAATTCATGATAATAATGCAAGATCAACATTCTTTAGATGATATCTGATTCTTTAAACTGTATGTTTCATATGTTTAATTGTTGTATTTTCTTGTTCTTGATTCTTGGGCGAGTTGTTCACATGAAATCTAGCTCGACCAAGCTTTAGACCCTAGCATGAAGAGTTAGAGATTTTGATTATCTTTTTAAAGTTCATTTTTCATAATGTTTGTTCAAGACGTACGACTCGTGTTGCTAGCTAGGGAGACTGACTTGTATGCATTCTAACAAACTAACATGCCATTGTATTTATTTGCACGAATTGATTTTGAAGGAATACTTGGAATTCATTTTATTGAACTACTTATTCATTTAATAGTTTTATTATTTTGTCATATATAGTTTAACAGTAAGACTAATTTTAGTTAATTGCATAAGTAGTAGTTGAAATACTAAATTAGTTCATTTTGTCACAGTTTAACAGAAAGATTTATTTAGTTAATTAATTTCATAAACCGTATTTGAAATGCTAAAGTAGTTGAAGGAGTATTATTTATTTATTTATTTATTTTTGAGAGACTGTAATATCTAAATTTTAGGGCTTAATTAATTAACTTAATTTCATACTAGTATTTGTGAGATTGATAATTAATTATTGTCACTATTTATTAATTTATGTTACTAATATACATGTTAAATTACTATGGAATATTAAGACCATGGAGATATCTCAAACCTGAATATTTATTAAAAATATAGTAAATATGATATATCTTAGATCTTAAATAACAACTATTAATATTAATTAACACAAAAAAGGATAGATTTTTTTAATCACTAGATTGTTACCTGCGCGTTGCGTAGCATATATACAGTATTATTATTAAAATATATTAATTTTAATCATTATGTTGATATATAGCAGTAAAAAATTTAATTGAGTTTAGCTAAAACTTTCAATTTGTTAGTCAAGTTAAAGTTGACACTTTAAATTATTTAACTAATCATAATTGATTTACAATCTTATTTGTCTTCTTTCATTTATCTTTACATATTTTAGTATCTCTTATCATATCATTAATTCACACACACTTGGATATTTTGATTTATGCCCCCTCGTTTTTTGTGTCACTCCAATCAATATTACTAATATGTACTACACATTTTAGTTTCATATTACATAATATTAGAACTCAACATAATTGAGCTTCAAGGTTTATTTACGAATTGCGTCTCCCCTTAGCACATTATATACGAATTGGGCCTTAACAATGAATCACTAGTGACATAATAAAGATTCGATCCATACGAATTGTCACTATCTATTACTGTAAATCTCTTCATATCTCATTGCTTGCAGACACTTTATTATCATAATTCTTGTCTCTATTGATATATGTACTATTATATTTACGAGTGACTATCATGTAAGATCATATTTTTTTAAAATATTGAGCGCATTCCATTTGAAAATACATTTTTTTTAATTCAATGAAACAAATATTTTATTGAACATTATGGATTGTACTTGATTTTTAAATTCCTTTGAGATGAATTAATGTACTTGTAGGGATGATCACGAGTTGAGTCAAGTATGACTAGGCTCGAACTCGACTCCATCGAGCTTAAATTTTCAAGCTCGACTTAGTGTCAAACTCGTCAAGCTCAACTCGGCTCGACCGAGCTCGATTTTTTAAATTTATTTAAATTTTAACAAAAAAATAAAATTATTTATTAATTAATAATAAATTTATAAATAAAAATTTAAATTATATCAAATCGACAAGGCTCGTGAGCCTAGCTCGACAGAAGCTCGATTTAAGCTCGAGCTCGATAAGGCTTGTGAGCCTATCGAAACGAGTATTATGAAGCTTGAGCTCGACAACTACTTTCTCAAGCTTGAGCTTGACTCGATTAGTATCGAGTCAATTTTGAACTTTTTTCGATCCGATCCCGAGTAGCTCGCGAGATGGCTTGTCTCGTGTTCACCCTATATACTTGCTTCATTAATCCTAAAATTAACATTGTACACACAAACAAATATTAAAGTAATATATTTACATGAATAATAAAATAATATTAGCATATATAATTCTTAGAGGTTGTCAATTAATTCCATCTTTGTTTAAGCATTTGATAAATATTATTTATATATTGTTGTGCGTGCATTTTCTCAACAATTAATTTGTTGAATTGCGCAAACAGTGATTGGTGATATGTTGCGGAGTAAGTACGTGCGGATAATCGTGAGAATGTGGCTCAGGTATGATGGAGACAGTGATGATTTGAAAGAGATCGCAGAGGAGTGCCGAAAGCCCCTCAACTTTGCATTTTGTATAATTTTTTTTATTAACTGAGTATATTTGTGAATATGAACATGTATGTCCCCGTTGAGGGAATTTACAACATTTATCTATACAACTGTAAACTATTGTAGCAGCCAATTTGTGATTACTCATCTCTGCCCTTGATCGTAGCCTGCTGCAGGTTGTTTGTCAGTTGACCGACGCTGAACTAATAGAGTAAACCGACGCTGGACTAATAGATTACTCGGTGAATGTAGAGGTCATAAGATCAAGGGATATGGTCGCATATCATGGAGATGAGATGTAGTCGGGGCATGTATTGAGCTTCCATATATTCACAAAAGTTGATTATGAGTTTCCCAATAATCATTTATAATAAGTTTTTAAAATAATTAGATTTTTTACTTTTTAAAAAAAGAAAATTAATAGATGTTGAACTCTAATCATATATCACTTATAATCATTTATAATTTTTTGACGCATCAATTTAATTTATAAAATACAACATTAAAATAATTATATATTTTTTTATTTTTTTTTCTCTTTTCATCTATTATATTAACTCATAATTTGGGATGATCATATGGTTGATTCTATTAAAATATAAATCGAGCCCTAAAATCATCAAATCAACAATTTATGAAAATTCAAATTATAATATTATTTGAATGTAGATTTATTGAATTGTTTCTTTCTAAATCGCCTAATTTAGAAAATATATATTTTTATACTTCAAACACATTAAACATAACTCATAAATTGAATAACCTAGTATAATCTATATCTTAATACATAATCATATTACAAATTGACATAATTGAGTGATATATATTGTGTGTGTGTGTGTTAAAATCATATATTAATATGAAAACCAATCAAAATCTGTAATCTTACAAATTAGTATATCTTCATGAGCAAAAATATTAATATATAGAAATCTTCTATCTCGACTTCCTTCCTATTGGCTTCACTGCTATTCTCTCCATAATTTTTGTCTCATTAACCCCCTGCACAAACAAAAATCTCTAGGATTATTATATCAATTGATTAATTCAATAGCAAAAAGAAGAAATATATTCATTAGCTAAGAATAACACAACTACAAACACAAACTTAAAAAATAAATTCATTATATACCACAATGGAAAATCACAAATATCAACCTTCACAAAATACATAGAGGGCCAAATCTATCTATTATGTATCAATACTATCTGGGAAGGTCTTGGGTTAGGCAGGCCTAAATGTTTTAGGCGGGTTTTATCCATTAACCCAAGCTTTAGGCGGGTTTTATCCATTAACCCAAGCCCAAACCCATATAATATACCCTATTTGGGATGGGTGAACCCATTTGGGTAGGATAAAACCCGCCTAAATCGTTTAGGCCTGCCTAACGCAAGTTTTTGCCATACTATCTATAGAATCCGCCATTATAACAAAACTTAATGAACCAAACAATTAACAATAACACTATTGCATTGATTACTCTCACACACATTTTAGTCCCTAGACTCTCACCATCTTCATAAAATCGATAATCTATTGAAATTACGTGTGAAGTTATAAAAGCCTCAATATCTTTTAAAACATATTTTGAAATGGTCTTAATTATTTGAAATAGTCATTTTAGTAAAACACATATCAATTTTAGCCACTTTTATCATGTTATTGCAATTTTAGCCAAAAGTACAAATTTTAGCATTGGAATTAGTTTAAAAATCATTTGATTGCAAATATTTTGACATTTATGTCTAATCTATTAGTTAAAATTGATTTATAACTAATTTTATAGATATATGAACCAAAATGGATTGTCTTCCCACTAAAATAAATAATTAGGGTAGCACTCATTTTTTTTTTAAAATTTGGTGGAAAAAAATTGAAGTCTTACTCATTTTTTGATTTTTTTAAATGAATCTTGTGATAGAGAGAGGGGCCCATTGAGTGCGAACCGAGTGCGATCGAGTGGGATCGGGTGCGACTCGGTCGCACTCATTGATTTTTTTTAATTTATTGTATGGCACCACTGAGTGCGAACCGGGTGCCTCCGAGTGAGACCGGTGGTGAATCGGTCGTATTTAATTATTTATTTTTTTTAACTTGTTGTGAATATGTGGGACCCACCGAGTGAGACCCGAGTGCTACTGAGTGGGATCAGTGGCGACCCGGTCTCACTCATTTTTTTAATTTTGTTTGAGATGTTTTAATTATATATTTTACTTTTAATAATATAATTCGTTGTATTTAATTTTAAAAAAATAGTTGCGATACTTTTTAGTTGATTTTGCACGAAAATTTGTACTTATTTTGTCGTTGCATATTAATGCAATTAAGTCTTCAAAAATATTGATTTGATGAGTCCATGCATACTGCATACCTATGATATAGGTTATTCTGGAAATATTATGTGAAGGGTAATGAATCGTACACTGAAATTGCTGAAAATTTAATTCAATTCAATTTTTTTTATTTATCAATTGTATATCCTTCAATTATTTATGTGTATTTGCCGACACTCTTTATAACTTATATAATTGAAGTGAAGTTCGCGGTGACATACACATTTCTTCGCACTTTAACTTTTCTTTCATTTTCATTCTCTGTCTCTCTTCATCAAAATAAATTTCTTTGTTTCTAAAAATGGAGCACTGGTGCAGTGTAATAGTTCACAACAATGAGAAATGAGATTACTCGTGCAACTACATTGCCGGACAAGAACGATTGGTTTATATATCAATCGCCAACATTTTCATAACCGCATTAAGAAGCAACATTCTGCTTATTTTTTATGCGGAATCCATACACGGTGAGTATAATAATTATTACACTACTCAATCCTGAAGTGGGAGACTTGTAAAATCATTGTTGGTGACGGTTCTGGAGCTTCAACGACTAGTTGCTCTTTATTCGGAGCCGCATGTTTATATTGCTATGAATCATACGGTGAGTACCGATGTTGGGACTTCACATCGGGAGCCATCCCCATACAGGTCGTTCTTATCATCAAACAGTCCACCACCGTACCAACATTTTAGTCCAGGTTTGGAAGATCTACAAAGAATTGGGGACTCATTGATTTTTGGTACGTCATCAGAAGGTGGTAGTCGGAGCTCCCAAATACCCAACTTAAATGATGAGCCTCCCCATGCAGAATAAGAGTAGGCATATGAGGAGGAGGAGGAGAACTTAAATACCGGTCACCACACAACAGGTGAGGGACTTGTTGTTGACTCTAACGATGAAGAAGAGGAGGATTCTGAGGAGGAGTCAAGCAATGATGAAGATTCCAACAATTCTGATGCATTAAAAAATTTTACGGTTGCTGAATTTTCTACATGGATCCGATCAGTGGGTGGAATGAGTGCCTTTATATCGAATCTTATGCCAACCCATTCTCTCCTAGATTCATGTGAAGTTGAAGGTGATCTAAATAATTGGCTAGTTCCAATTATTTCGTTGGATTCATCACAATCACTAGTGGTACGAGATGTTGCATCCATACTAGATCGAGAACTTTCATTGGGCTCTATATTTTATACGAAGGATGATCTTATAATTGTCGTATCTCTGTGGCATATGGAGCACCGTGTTGAATTTAAAGTGGTACGCTCATCTAGTACTCGCGTTGAGTACACTTGCAAACGAAGTGCATGTTGTTCATTCCTCGTACGGGCATCGTGCAGAGGTAGTTGCTGGATCATACGCAAGTTTCATCGTAATCATGATTGCCTTATGAATCTTGCACGCATAGGATCCCAAAATGTTCGTTCCAAAGCTGTTGCCGCGCATTTTGCCCGAAAGATGTGTCGGCAATGATCAATCATAAAACCATGAGAAATTATAACGGAGTTGCAGGCATCATTTGGCCTCGTAAGACCAGACCTACAAAAACAAATGTCCCAATTAATTAAATTCACAACAATGAAGCACTAAACATTATAATACTTTACCTGCAAAGCCCAAATCAGTTCCCCAAGATGAAAGCTTTATCCAAGCTCAGCAATTGTGGTGGGAACATACGCGATATAATGTTGTAACGACTTATAAGCGTATGCACCCCATTGGAATCCATACCAAAGATCCCACTTATCAACTAATTCATACATCCAGGGCTCAATCTTATGCTTCTCCGAATACCTAAGTACAAAGTACCATAATGTTAGTATATTAGCAACCTTCAAGTACAAGTCATGTCGAGTGGTATCTACTTTCGTATCCTTGAATAGGCCTAACAAATCCTTCGCACTAATAGACCTACCACCACAAAACTGTGTATACACTGTAGTACTAGCTGGGTCATGACGTGCTGATACATCAAAACTACTAGATCTGAACATAAAACCAGTCGCTAAGGCAAACTCCGTCACTGAGAATCTAATAGGTTGTTCACCAATTAAAAACCATAACTCCGATGGGGTGGGAGATCCAATTTGGTAACTTAATAATTCTAAAAGTGGTTGAGATGCACCAATTTAATAAATTTTCAAAAGGTCCTTTCTTAAACTGTTCTAACAACTGAGCACCTCCTACATACCGTAAAGTTGCATCAATGTTATCTAATACCAAAACTTTAGTGCATAGGTTTATTTACTAGATGCACCATGTATATTAGGTCCAATCCATTCAATGTGCACATGTAATACCATCACAAATAAATACTTATAAATTAATAGTAAAAAAACATAAATTCCAAATAACCATGCATATAATTCAAATAAATAAATAAAAAAAAACAAATTCTCGTGTGATACAAAAACACACGCTTATAATAAACAAACAAAATTAACACACGCATATATCAACAATTAAATCAACATAATAAACCAAAAATATAATAATTAATTCAACAATTAACCTAATAAACCAAAAAAATAATAATTCAAGATTTAACCACTCATATAATTGTGTTAACACACACGCATATATCAACAATGAATCGCTCAAAACACACGCATATAGCAACATTTATGAAAAAAAAAATCCAAAAATAACACATTTCAACAAATTCAAACACACGCATATATTAACACACACGCATAAATCAACCATATATATTACGAATTAAATTACAATTGTCTTCATTTATGCTTAATTCATTAAATATAAACATTAATAAGGAATTTCACCATAGGCTATGGAACTAACCTCATATGCTGCGATCATGGCGTGCAAGAATGGCGACGACGACAAAGGCGATGGTGTCGGTGCTGGAGGGGCGGACAAGTCGCAGTCGACAATGGTAGAGAAACGAGTGAGAAGGGAAAAACGAATGGAAGGAAGGGGGACCAAAATTAGGGTTTAAACATTATAAAATATTAATTTGACCATATTTATTTTTTATTTTGATCGAGTCGCAGTTGGTCTCACTCGGAGTCGCAACCGTGTCGGCCACTGACTCGGTGTGACTCATTGTCAATGAGTCTCACTCGCGGTCTCATAATCCCTACCAACAATACTTAAAATTGCTCCCCCAAGGACCATTTTTGAGAAGCAAGCATCAAACCCCATGATTCTTCTACACACTATCATGAAACCAGCTTTCAAGGCTGAAAATCCTATAGATACCCTTTGGAAAACTAATTTATCTCTTTTATCAAGATAAGTCTACAATTCAAACCTCCCAGCTCTATCCATTTCTCTAAATAAGAAACATAAGACCGTAACTTACTATAATGGCTCTCATACAACTCTCTCAATTTTTCATATGCTTTTGTCATAGTTCTATAGCACAAACTTTGAGAAACAGAGGTGTCATAAAATAATCAGATATAATTTATCATATATTTGTACTGTATCTTGGAATTCTCTTCAATGTAGGTATATGACACTTAACAACCACTCACGTGTTGCTTGTCTATTGCGGACAGCTCTAATGCAGTTAAGTTCCACATTGTATGATTTATTGATACAAGTAGGTTCTCCATGCAATTTACTAGCATAAAACCTCCAAGGGAAGCTATCTTCACAAAGAGCTTCAAGTTTACCTCTACCAGTGTGCTTCCGTTTTATATTATGGCCATTTGCTATTGCCCATAATCTAACTCCCTCGTTGCACTCACGACAATCCTTGAATTTGAACCCAACATCATATTTCAATTTTTTTTGTCACACTTCTCATCACAAATTTGACCCTTTTTATGCTTCTTACGCCAAAGAAAATTTGCTTATTCATTTATAACTAGTGTGGCCCAAGAAGTGTCAAATGAACTATACTCAGATTGATAGCCACTCAATTCTGCCATTATATCTTTTGCTCTAAACTCTCTATTATTTCTTACTTTCGTTCTAAGATCAATTCACTCTTGATCATCAGATAACAAATCATCATCTTCTACTTCAATTGAAGTTCCACTCTTATCAATTAACTCATCATATTCTGCACTACTATCATTTTCAGTCTCTTTCTCATTCTCATTTTTAATTGTTAAATCAGTAGTAAGATCCATAATATGCAGTTTCAAACACGATGGGCTACTGTATTGAACATGTAAATTTAAAGCATTATCTAAACTTTCTTTTTTTATAAATTGTCATCTCTTAAAAGCATATTTTAGAGAACTAGCATATCCATTCAACTTCACAAATGTCTCAAGCTCATCAAAGATAAAAGAACCCATGTTATAGGGATGTTTTACATTGATCTTACCCCCAATATAATCATCATTGCTCTTAAACGTCCCAACATGATAAATTTTTATGTAACCAAACCATCATAATCAGCCATCATATAGAACCATGTTGAATAAATAATTTTTTGTACATCTTTTTAAATTGAAATTGCACAGAGGCAATATACACCAAGAACCTAGAATTTTACATATAATTTAGAATCTGAAAGTAATGGCAACCATAAAATTTTACCTGCTTGAGCTTTAATCACTCGACCGAGTATTGAGGGTGGACTAGAGTATCTGAATATCTATGATGAAGAGCACCAATTTGTTGCGATGAGATACAAAAACAAATTAAGGTTTTGAGCAGCAACTAAAGGCCAGGTCTACGTATTTAGGATTTTTGTACGAGTTGGTTTTCGTTGGGTTTGAATAGAAAGAATTTTGTATTTCTGTTTTTTTCTTACGTTTTTAATTTTGCTTTCTTCATTAACGTTTAAATTCGCTATGATTTTCAATTATAATTGGGTTTTCCTTTTCTATGTAATTTCGTTTTTATTTCTCTTTTAATTGATTTTGAATATATATTATTTTTATAATACAATTGCCATCATATATGTCATTTTTATTTGATGACGTGGATTTCCGGTGAGTACAATTAGTTTTCTATTGTCGGAAAAAAAATTGATCCCAAATTTGTATAGTTTTGTTATTTAATTGAAAATTTGGATAGTTTGTAATTGATTTGAAAAAAAAAATTACATAATTTGAAGTATATTTGTAAATTGTAGCTTTGGCCAATTTGGTCGGTGAAACTATTAAACATGAATGCATTTTTTTTTTAAAAAAAATAATTACTATATTCGTTCCGGTTTAATTGTCCCTTATTGATCGGATACAATAATCAAGGAGTGTGAGTATAAAGTATGTTGAGTGGAATTAATATTTTATTGTTGAGTGTGAAAAAATTATCTTTTTAAGTAATGAGACAATTGAAGTGGAACGGACGAAAAAAAAAGTAAGACAATTAAAATGGAATGTGAGGGAGTATTATATAAAATAACCGTTGCCGTCGGTTGGTAGAAAGAGGATCCATTTCTGGATGTGGGCGGGAGATAGATTTATAAAACTATAAAAGGGGCACAGCTTTCAAATAGTTGCTTTAGATTTCTACACTGAGCTTGGGTTTTGATTTCTTCTCTGCGTCGTTGCTTCATATAATCTGATCATCTGGGTCGGAGAGAAATCCAGATTCAAGACGATACTCCTCCGGTTCCCTCTCCCTCTCTCTCTCCTGAATTCATTTCCGTCTACGCTACGCATACTCATCTTGTGTTGCATTGCATGCAGCCAAGAAAATTAGAAGGTTTGTTGAAGTTGTGATTCTTGAAATATTTCCCACTTGCGGGTCTTGTTGATCTGTCAAAACCTTTCACATTGTACGTGTTATTGAGAATCTTGGTGGTTTGATCGCAGGGAAGAAGAAGTGACGACAGGCATAGTGAGTAGCGATCGATCAAGAAACGAGTAGGAAAATTAAATGGGATCATCTGAGGACAAAGACAATATCTGGAGGATTACAGGGAATGATTTACTTCATAATAATGCTTATCCAAGAGCATATATACTTAACGCAGGACGTAGGCCTAACCAATTGCTGTTGCCGGCCGATTTCCTAGCATCACATCTGTCGCGTGTAAGCACGCCCTACCCAATTTGTATTTCTAATCCCATGTACACAGGTGGTAGATATCAAAGACTGCCGCTTGTGAATTTGCTGGGCGACTCCAAAGCTCCTATGGTACTCAAAGCCTACGTTGTCGGAGAACTTGCTTTTCCAGTGGTCAGTTTTTACTATTACATTCGAATTTGTTAGAAATGTTATTAATTTTTATCTTCAATGGTAGGTGGAAAAAATCAGGGAGTCTTCTTCGAGTTGGAGTTCAAACCAAACTATTCTTAATCCTGGTACAGATGATGAATCCTCAAGGCCAGACGACAAGTTTGTGGTATATATATATATCAATCGATTTTAGCTTTCTTATTTTCAAGATTGTTGTTGAAGACTGAGTTATTGGTTATGTATGCTAAATTTTGGAGAATTTAGAAAAAACAAGTGGAGAAATAATTGCAACTTTTTATAAATGGAAGGGGCATGGTTGTTTGCGTTTAATATTAAAGATTATTGTTTCTTTCATTGATTGAGGATGAGTTATCATAATGAGCTACATTCAAGTAGCTAGCAGTTGATATATATATACAAGTAGTGATTGATGAATGTTATTTTTCATGGCATATTTGCAGCATGTCCCGATATTGTGGGTGGATCCCAGTGATGCTCCTCCTCCACTTGCTCTTCCACGTGTTCTTCACTCTTCCAACTACTCTCCCTCCCATGACTCTACTTCTGAAATAGCACAGGTATATTTATTATTACCACAGCCCTTTTCATCTCCTTTCTGTTTCTTATTTATTTATTTGTTAATCCCAGCAAGTCCATGCGCCAAGAGCAGAGCCCAGGTACTTTCCTGCTCCAGTATCCATGATAAGTCATGCTCCTCCACCTGTTCCTCTCTCCACCAACTACTATCCCTTCCATTACCCTACTCCTGAAATAGCACAGGTATATATATATATATTATTACCACAGCCTTTTCATATCCTTTCTGTTTCTTATTTATTTGTTAATCCCAGCAAAACATGAGGAGCCAAGTCCATGCGCCAAGAAGCTCAAGAGCAGAGCCCAGGTACCTTCCTGCTCCAGTATCCATGATAAGTCATGCTCTTCCAGTTCCTCACTCGACCAACAACTATCCCTTCCATCAAACAACACATGTACAGGTAATTACCCACAACTTTTTCATTTCCTTTCTGTTTTTATTTGTCAATCGGCCTTGTCTTTTGCAGCAAAACATGAGGAACCAAGTCCATGCGCCAAGAGCAGAGCCCGCGTGCTCCTCTGACCAGGATATACATCGGCCGGAAAATTCGAGCACTCCATCGGATGAGCCCATCTTTCAAGCTTCAGACTTTCCAGCACTGAATAATCAGGAAAAAAAGGAAAGCAAACGCAGTAGGTGGAGGAGAGAGAATCAACGTTGATCTCAGTCTGAAATCTTTAATTGATGTTCACAAGTGATTGAATATTCTTGCTCGTGTCACATGCATGTTTCAATATGCAAGATCAGGATTCTTTAGATGATATCTGATTTTTTACCACAACAAATTATAAATGTTGAGAGCTTCAAGTTTAGTCATGCCATAATCTTTTGTTTGACATGTTTAACTGTTGTATTAATTTTCATGTTCTTGATTCTTGGGCGAGTTGTTCACAAGAAATATAGCACGACCAAGCTTTAGACCCTAGCAAGAAGAATTAGAGATTTTGATTATTTTTTTAAAGTTCATTTTTCATATTGTTTGTTCAAGACGTACGATTCGTGTTGCTAGCGATCGAGGGAGACTTGTATGTATTCTAACATAGTAACATGCCATTATATTTATTTGCATGAATTCATTTTGAAGGAATACTTGAAATTCATTTTATTCAACTACTTATTAATTTAATAGTTATATTACTTTGTCATAGTTTAACAGTATGACTAATTTAGTTAATTGCGTAAACAGTAGTTGAAATACAGGTCCGGCCCTGAAAGTGTATGGGCATATGGGCGAAAATAAACCAAATATTTTTTGAACGAAAATTTTTAAGTTATAAATTTCAATTTTCATTACACTACTACAATAAAATTAAAAACTTGTAATGAATCATTCTTTCTTGTTTATATATTATTATTGTTTTAGGATATAAAAAGTGTTAAATATGTTTAGATCCATTTTGGGGCCCCTAAGTACTGTGTATCAATTCTACAATATGAGATTATCATATCTCAATTTTGAGACCTAAATTTATATTTATCTAATATGTTGAATATTTAAGAAACTTAAATATGTATAGATAATTAAATCTTAACTTTTTTGTGTTTTTAATAAAAATAGATCTTCTTTATTAATTGAACCAACTAAATGTGTAATTGATTGTTGGTCTCATTCATTTATTTATTATATATATATATATATATATATATATATATATATAGAGGTGTAATCATATCACAAGTCCCCTTTAGATGGGAGATGAGAATGAATCTTATCCTTATATTTCATAAAATGTGTGGTCCAGATTTCATATTTATAATTATTTATTAATTAATTTATCAATTAATTATACACATTAAGGGCTTTTTAGTATTTTAGCATTTCATAATTACATTCTTCTAAAATTATAATATTTTCCTTAACTAATTTCTATATTCTCTCTCATAATTATATGGAATAAAATATACTACAATTTTTGTATTGCGTATATTTTCATTTCCTCACCCCAGATTTACCAACCCCAAATCTTCCTCCCTCTTCCAGCCGCAACCACCGTTCTTCACCAATGTTGAAAGATGAAGTTGCTGGTAAGGCTTCTCCCATCTCCATAAAATTGACATCTACTCTCTCTCGACGGCGGATCCAGGCGCAGCGTGCGATGGTCGACGAGGCCGAAAACGCAGATGAGAGCGCAAAGCAGAGAAGTGTGGATCACTACGAAGTCGAAGTCGAGTGTCTCCAATGGCGAGGAGGAATTGTCTGAGGGCAGAGAGCTAGCGCCGCCGAGCTCGCGTGAACGGGCGGTCATGTAGATAGAGGAAGTGAATGGTAGAGAGAGAGAGAGGGGGGGGGGGTGGAGATGGGTGTGTGACATTTGTAAGCTTATTTCATAATTGTTTTTTTCTTCATATATAAGTTGCATTACATACGCCTGTAAATATGCATTATATACGCATGTACAGTTGCATTATCCTTTATGGAATTATTAAGGTTTTTGAACATTGTTGTGTATTTTTCTGATGCAAGTTGCATTATATAAACCTGTAAATATGCATTATATATGCCTGGAAATATGCATTATATAAGTCTGCATAGTTGAAGTATGTTTTGGTTTTACTGACGTAAGTTGCATCATATAAGTCTGTAAATATGTATTATATAAGCCTGCAAAGTTGCATTATATAAGCTTAAAAAGTTGCAGTATGTTTCTTTAAAATTAAAATCCCTAAAAATGATAAAAAATATAAAAATAATTAATTAAGAAAATATTCATTAAAATTCAAAATTAATAAAAAGTAGCGATAATGCAGTATAAAATTAGGGATTTCCTAGATATAATGAGTGTGAAAAAATACAAAAATAATTAATTTAGGAAAATATTCATTAAAATGCGAAATTAATAAAAAGTAGCGATAATGCAGCAAAAATATAGGATTTTTTTAGATATACTGAGTGTGAAAATGAATAAAAATAATTAATTTAGGAAAATATCCATTAAAATTCGAAATTCCTAAAAGCTAGGGATAATGGAGTATAAAATTAGGGATTTTCCTATTTTGTAGATTTAATGGATGTGAAAAATGACAAATTTACCCCGTTAATGCAACTATTTTATATTACCGAATGTAACTTTAGAAATTCGCTCATCAAATATATCTCAGCCGTTTGAACCTTGATTTGGATGTATAGGATTCATTCTCATCTCTCATCTAAGAGACCACTTGTGACTTTATAAAAAGTAGCGATAATGCAGCAAAAATATAGGATTTTTTAGATATAATGAGTGTGAAAATGAATAAAAATAATTAATTTAGGAAAATATCCATTAAAATTCAAAATTCCTAAAAGCTACGGATAATGGAGTATAAAATTAGGGATTTTCCTATTTTGTAGATTTAATGGATATGAAAAATGACAAATTTACCCCGTTAATGCAACTATTTTATATTACCGAATGCAACTTTAGAAATTCGCTCATCAAATAGATCTCAGCCGTTTGAACCTTGATTTGGATGTATAGGATTCATTCTCATCTCCCATCTAAGAGACCACTTGTGACTTTAACGCATCCCTATATATATAGGATATAATTTTTTCGGGCCCGCCGAAGCCCCTCTCGAGTCTCGCCCACCTTGAGGGCCGGCCCTGTTGAAATATATACTAAATTAGTTCATTTTGTCATAGTTTAACAGAAAGATTAATTTAGTTAATTTCGTAAAGTATTTAAAATGCTAAAGTAGTTGAAGTATTATTATTATTATTATTATTATCATTATTATTATTATTATTATTATTATTATGTTTTTTTTGGAAAGATTGTAATAGCTAAATTTTAGTGCTTAATTAATTATTCTCATATTAGTAATTGTGAGATTGATAATTAATTATTGTCACTATTTATTAATTTATGTTACTAATATACATGTTAAATTACTATGGAATATTAAGACTATGAAGATATTTTAAACCTAAATATTTATAAAAAAAATATAGTAAATATGTTTATCTTAGATCTTAAATAACATCTATTGACACAAACAAGAATAGGTTTTTTTTTTATTATCGTTGTATATTTTAGTTTTCAGATTCATTAAGTAAACATATGTTTACTCTTATTGTTTTATTGGTTTCTTTTAGTTTGAAT
Organism: Plectranthus barbatus; assembly: GCA_026898455.1. Taxonomy (NCBI): domain Eukaryota; kingdom Viridiplantae; phylum Streptophyta; class Magnoliopsida; order Lamiales; family Lamiaceae; genus Plectranthus; species Plectranthus barbatus. The sequence goes on from JAPKLW010000880.1 coordinate 241,980, forward strand.
TTATTTTTAAAAACTTAATATTTCATTTTCATATTTTTTATGAATTATAAATGATTTAATATGCTTTCATTAGAATAGTTAAATGGTTTGTCCACATGGGCGGCGCCACATGAGGGTTTATGTGGCAGCCGACCCTACGGGCATCGAAAATCTTTTTAATAAATGTATATTTATGGGTAAGCTCAAACGTCATAATCTACTAAATATACTAAAATAGAGTAGTGTATCCACTATACATTCTCGCCCAATCACATCATGCAAGCTGCCCACATTATTTTTATTTTCATTTCACCCTAATTTCATTGATATTTGAAGTTATTTTAAATTTAGAGGATAAAATTATATTTAATGTGTATGCTACTATGAGTGAGTCAGTTACTAGCAGATATTAAAAATTACAAAACACTACAATACTGCAACCTAGACTACTTTATTAGTTCAAATTTGAATTAGTATTTTGGAGCCAAACTTTCAATCCTCTTTATAAAAACTAAAGGTGGAGTTACATCACTTATAAAGACTGGGCATGGTGTTCTCCAACAAAGCTTTGCTGCATTCCGAAGTGGCATGAAGATAAATAAGGTACTCAACTCCAATCACTTTCAGTTAAGAGCACCATCCCTTTCATTGTCGATCAATACAACACTATATATTTTTTTATTTTTTTTTAATGGACACATCTTCAAATTGTCATCTTTTATCAACAAGCTATCATCCTCTATCAAAAAATCTTGGAAGTTAGATAGTACCTGGAATGGACCTGCACCCAAAGTAAATAGGAAACAATAAATATTGGTAATTGTGAGAGAGTTTCATCTTTATGCTTTGTCTTTCCAACAATGCTATATTGTAGTATGGA
>JAPKLW010000880.1:247838-277157 GCA_026898455.1 Plectranthus barbatus
CAAACAATAATTATTTTTCTTAAAATTTAAAATATTATTAAAAAAACTAATGTATAAAAATAAAAATACATTAATATTACATTATAATGTATTAAAAAATAAAGTAAAATAATCATTCAATGCCTAGAACTAATTTTGTTTAGTTTTATAATCAATAATTTTTTCTAAGGCCAACACTTGTTTAAAAAATATTTTTTAGTTTTGTAAATACTTTCATTGATATTAATTTTCATTTTTTAATGAGAATTAGGTTTTTTTAATATATTATAATTAAATAATTAATGCTTATTTTTTTCAATAATATTTTTATATTTATTAAAAGTATTATTTTTTTTATATATCTTATTATTATTAATATATTATAAAAAACGAAATTTTTAAAAAATATATATTAATTACAATTTTTTAAACAATTAAATTAATATTAAAAAATAATACAAAATATCACGTGGCAAATATGTGGCAGTGAGTCAGCGCCACATCAATGCCACATGGCACTTAACGGCTTAGTCAGCAACATGGGACAAAATTCCCTAACAGAATGAAAGTGTGGGATATAATTCCCTAACAGCAAAAGAGTGGGATAAAATCCCCTAATATGTAAAAGAGTGGGATATATTTCCCTATTTTCCCTATTAAATAATTGAAAAAAAAGTAAAAAAAAAAAAAAAAAAAAAGTTTCAAAATATTATCTCTCACCCAAAAACGGGGTAAACTTTCTTTCATCTATCTTGGCTTTTTATTAAAAAATTATATTCTTTTAAGACTGTTTATTTTTAGTGTTGTTTGCTTCTTCTATATTTTTTTTATTATCTTAAACACAATAGGCTTAAAATTCTATTTGAATTGTTGAGTTTATTTGAGGTCTCTTAAGTTTAAATTTTTAGATTTATTAGTAATGCATCCACCCAATGTATGGGAATTTTAATTGATTAGATTATAATAATTAATTTAACATATAATTTTGATTAATTTATAAATTTTATTTTATAAACTTAAAGGTTAGTTTTTAATTTGAACAATATTTATACATTATTTTATTTTTTAATTGAATATATTATTTAAACGAAGAGCGGGTGTTCCAACGCGACTAAAAAGTATAACTAATTAATCACAGATAAAGCAATTAACCACTTACACTCCTAAATCGAGACTTATATATTATTTTCTTGATTTTATAAGTTTCAATTCATAATATATAATTTTTAATGTTAAACAATCATAATTTATATTTTTTAATGTTAAGCAATTTTCATTATTTTTTATTGAGTTGAAAATTGTCAGTATGTTATTGTTGAAAAAATTGAAGTTTTCAACCAATTACTTTTCTTTTTCTCCATCTTCGTAATTGATGTATCATAAGATTATTTGTTAAATCATTAGATTTAACTACATGCATTGTTGCATCCTTTATACATATTAAATTTGGACCTTAAATTGTTTGATATGCAATTTGATTTATTACTCTCATAGTGTCAAGAATTTATACACTCAATCCCTCTCGTCAACTATCTAATACTCCCTCCGTCCCACGAAATTAGTCCCATTTGCCTTTTTTGTCCGTCCCATCTAATTGTCCCATTTCCTAAAATGACAAACTTTTTTACACTCATCAATAAAATATTAACTCCACTACACTCACTAACATTGGTTATCGTGCCAAAACCAAACTCACACATGTTTAAAATTTCTTAAATTTTCAATGCCATAAAAAGAAACATATCTATTCTTGTGAATGGTATATCAAAATAATAATTTTCAAACATACTTAGTTTAAATGATTGTTTTAAAGGCAGAGTGGGAACCAACAACCTAACTTAAGAATACAAACTATTTTGCACTTGTTTACTGTAAGTAAAACATGTTATATCGTTTCAATACCCTCACCATACATCAAGTAAATCAAATTCACTCTACAACCTCTACGAATAAAATTTTCTTTAGTATATGGTGCTTGGAGACTTGCTCTCCAAACATCTCTCTTTCCTTGTAATAATATATTATAATATTATTTATACATTCTAATAGTTTTTAAATTTTATTTTATAGTCTCACATCCTTATATTCAACATTTTAATTTATTTTAACTATATTATGCCACTTACTTTTTTATTTTCATTTTAAGATATAACTTGACTTTCTAGAATAATTTATTATTTTATTTTATCTTAAAACTATTACAATATTCCAATTTTCTTTTCTCATATTTCATTTTTTTTACACTTTATATTCTATTACTTTTTTAATTCATTGCATTAAAAATGGATTTTATTTTTTTTTTACCATATTTTCAGATTTGATTCAAAATGCTATAACATTACATAGAAAAATATAAAAGAATATAATTTAAGATTAATTTATAGATAAATTAAGTAAAATAACTGCTCATTTTCATAAATCTGTATATAAATATGTCGGTCCCGGTTTATCAGAGTAAATAATATATGCACAACGGAAAAATTAAATTTGTATGTTCGTTAGGGTTGCACTTATCCAAGCTGATGGTGACTTGTCAGCTTGGATTATCAAATCTTTTATAGGTACTTAGGTTCCAGTATGCATATTGTCAGTGTTCAGTATATATACTACAATACTTGAGTGTTGAGTTTAAAATATAAGTATGCAAAAAGCAGTAAATGACGAACATATTTATAATGGTTATCGTCCGATGTCCACTCTTCAAACACTCGGTCTGGTAATCACTAAGCTTAATTAGAATTTTTATAGGTGCTCCTACGATCTAGAACTTGTCGGTGAATGCTCCGTCCACCGATCCACAAGCTCTCTTGTCTGGTCCTAGCTTGGTTCTTCGCTTTGCAGCTCCTCAGAGTATGTGTGCACCACTCAGCCTCCTCGTAGCCGGAATAAGGTGTTTTATAATTATCTCTAGAACTGTCTCCTTGACGGTAGGTTACCCGTAAGAGTCAGAGTACAAGACGTACTTGACTGTTATAGTCTTTCTTGGAGAGAAAGACTATTGAAAGATAACTCAAGAATTCTAGGATTCTGAGTCTCGTGTTCACAAAAGCGACACACGGAAAAAGCTTTAACAGCCTCGAACGTAAATAGCAAGCTTAATTGCTTAGACGTATATGATATTCACGCCGGTATTTTGATTCGCATAATATAATTTGTAGATCTTGGTTCCTTGTGCGCAAATCATGATTCGTAACCTTCTTTTGTTGATTTATCCAGTATTTATAGCCGAGAAATTGAAAGTTTGAAATACATGCTCGTTGGAGACAAAATGGAAGTTTTCCAATCGAATATCTCTATTGGCTGCTGCGCTAGGCAGGTAGGTGGTGATTTTTTCAGAAGTTCTACGCCTGCTCTGCCTTTTTCTGATTTTGATAGTGATGGTTCGTCTTTTGTCAGAACGATAGTATTTGCCAGTTTTGAGGAATCCTGGAGTGGTTGTCCTAGGTAGCGAAACTCGGTGTTTTGTGCTTGTAGACATTAAGCCTTCTCCAATCCTTAAAGTCTATATTGCTTCAGTACATTCCTCAAGTGATTCTTCTTGTCTTCATGTGCTGGGACCTGGACTAAGAAATCCATGTTGGTTTCGTCATACTTGCAAGTCCATGATGATGATGTCATCCTTTGAAGTATGCTTAGTCCCTTATGCTCGTAAGTATGGTTTTATAAATGATCCATACTTGTTGGAGTCATAATTGGCAAAATCCGAACTTCAGCTAGACTCGTAGTTTTCCAGACTTGTATAGTTCGGCGTGAATCTTGGTCTATTGAGTCTTTTGCATGGACTAGACTTAAACTTCAGTCTAGTCTTCAAGTTAGTTCCAGCTTACAACTCGATAAAAAAATACATATACAGGAATTTACAGTTTGACTCTACTGAAACTATCTAAGATGGGTTTTACATACTTTGACCCACCAAAACACACAAATAATGAAGGATATTTCTATCAAATTTCCTAACAATTTCCCCCTTTTTGGTGTGGTCCATCTCTAACCTAAGCTGATGAGAAGCGAAAACATCTTTAGAGTTTTTACAAGTAAAACTATCAGTCTATAAACTCAGAAAGATTCCCCCTCAAATTCATCTTCCTACTAAAGATTTTCTTCTTATAATTTTGGAGAGATATTGCTCGATTAATATTTCAATTAAGTTCAAAGCAATTAAAAATCTTAAGTCATGAGAGCAAAAGAAGCTTGTTGATTACACTAAAGTGTGTAGCTTCAGCTATGAAGAACGAAGATCATTGTTGGACAAAAAGATATTGTCATCAACAAGTCAGTTTATCCATTAGATATTTTCATTACAAGTACAGGGATAAATTAACTCAAGGAACCTATACAAATATATTACAAGACTATGCTAGACTACTCTTGATCTTCATCTTCCAATTGACTGCTGTTGGACTTGATCTTATTATCTCATCCAAGGAGGGCAGCTGGAATTGATGGCTAGCTTTCCTCCTTGGTCTTTTGTCTTCCAGCAGTTCTCAATCTCGGAGTTGGTGGAGCTATGCACCTTGTGGGAAGAAAAAAGAGTACGTCTTCCCTTTTCATCTTCCCCCTCCAGGCTTCTCTCTTCATTCGTCAGCCTTCCCTTTATGTTGGCATTTGTGGACAGCAGGCAGACGAGGCAAAGAAGCTCTCTAAGTGACATGCTGTTGGCATGTCACTTTGAGCAGTAAGCAGCGTGCCTGAAGAAGGAACTTTCTTATGATTTCTTCTGTTCTTCGTGGCACTCATTTGACTGCTATGCTCAAGCTTTCTGATCTCTTTTGCACCTTCCATTCTTATTCCCCCTCTTTGACCGCACCCATAAAGGTGGTGATACTTAAGATATCGGGTGGTTTCGTCTTCTTCATCGAGAAACCAGAGAAAACTAGGGAGTAGATTTTGCGGTGAGGGAATATTGGAATATAAGAGTTTATGCTCAGATGATCGGCGAACCCTTATTTTAAAGTCAGAAGAGAATAAAAAAATAATCAAAAGTGACGGTTGAGATCGTGCCTCATGGATTTGGATCGACTCATCGTCGACAGTTGAGCTGCCCTATACCTATAAGTAGGTTCGTCGGTGTTGATGTGGCCTTCCTCCTCGAGTTTCAAATACGCTGACTTGGCAGGATGCCATTGGACCACAAATTTCAATAGAAGATTCGGGTATCTTTTCATGACCCTGAGCATTGATTCACATTTAATGCGGCATATAGGACACGTGATAGTAGGTTCATCGATGTTGACGTGGCCTTCCTCCTTGAGTTCTGAAAACACTGACTTGGTAGGATGCCATTGCATCACAAATCTCAATAGAAGATTCGGGTGTCTTTTCATGATCCTGAGCTTTGATTCGCATTTAATCCGGCGTACAGGATACGCGATACAAAAGTTCAAATGTACCGCCCAAAATTTGGTCATCAGCTTGAATTATAAGCACTTAAGCCTTCAAAGTCATCATAGGCTAATAAGCTTGGACCAAAAAGTGTCAGCATGGATCTCCGTCAGCTTAGTCTTCAATCTTAAAAAATAAACTGAGAGTTTGGACTCGACTTTAATCTGCATCTCTTCATCTTCAATTCACTTGAATATTGAGAGCTTCGACTCAATCTTCGTCAGCTTCATATCGTCTTCAACCACTTGTTGAATCACATCATTATATTGAAATTGATATGTCCTTTGACAAGGTGTACTGAGAGCTTGGACTCAGTGTCAACCTTTAAGGTTATAAAAACTAGGAGTTTGGACTTAGTTTTATTCCGCAATCCTTTAGAAATCCAAGAGAGTGAATGCGACCTTGGACTCATTCTTCAATCTCATCAAACTCCATAAGTAGGGGTGAATATTCGGTTATTCAGTTCGATTTTGGCCTGTAAAATAACCGAATTGAAATAACTAAATTTATATTTGAGATAACCGAATTACCGAAATAACCGAACCAAAATTCTTATTCGGTTTTCGGTTATTTTTCGATTATAACCAGATTTTAATATAAATTTAATAAATGAATAAAATAAAAAATAAAAATTATATATATTTATATTAATATATATATATATATATATAAATATATCAAAAATATGTTTTTACAATATATTTTTTATATAAATATATAATTATATATTTTAATATATATTAAAAATATAATTATATTATTAATTTAAATAAATATTTATTAATAATATATATATATAAATTCGGTTATTCAGTTATTTTGGTCCAGAAAAAAATAACCGAACCAAAAACTAAAAACCAAAATATTGAAAATGTAACGCCCCGGCCCCAGGGCCCAAACGAGCTCACCCGAGGTCGGCCACGTTACCCACCAATGGCCTGGTCCAACTTCCAGACTGACGGCTGACCCCACAACCCAACACAAGTCCTTCCCAGCGTGCTTTGTCCTCACTCACACGCACCCTGAGAAACTTCCCAGGGGGTCACCCATCTTAGTTCTACCCCAAGTCAAGCACGCTTAACATTGGTGTTTTTCTAGAATGGGTGCCGGAAAAGATGATGCACCATGTTGGTATGAGTAGCACCTATCAAATCCTTTAAGCTCTCCTCAGCTATACAGTCCCATTCCTATATAGACTCAGAATCCCTCTCATTCCGGTGTGGGCCCGGTTCATTCATGTCACCCTCCGCTCAACTAATGGAAGTCTTACGGGAGCCGCTCATTGTCCGTGCTTCTTTACACCGGCGATCACTCCCTGCTCCGACACCGAGTCACTACAGAAAAAGAAATAACCGAACCGAACCGAAAACTGAAATAACCGAACTAAAATAATCGAAAGTTTTTCGGTTTGGTTTTAACTTTCGGTTTTTCCGGTTTCTTGCTCACCCCTATCCATAAGACCGAGTTTGATATAGATCTCTTTGAAACGAGCTTCTCGAAGCAGTTTCGTGAATATGTTGGCAAGTTGATCGTCAATATGAATGTACTCCACACGTATGCCATTCTTCTCGACATGATCACAAATGAAGTGATGTGGTATGTCAATGTGTTTGGTTCTGGAATGATCAACCAGATTTTTCGTGATGCACATTGCACTGTTATTGTCGCAGTAGATGGGAACACATCCAGACTCCACATCATAGTTAAGTAGTTGTTGTTTGATCCAAAGAATTTGAGCACAACAACTAGCAGCAGCAACATACTCCACTTCTATAGTATACATTGCAACCGAATGTTGTTTCTTGCTAAACCAGCTTACCAGCTTATGTCCAAGAAATCTCATCAAACTCCATAAGATCGTGTTTGATATAAATCTCCTTGAAACGAGCTTTTGGAAGCAGTTTCGTGAATATGTCGGCAAGTTGATCGTCAATACAAATGTACTCCACACCTATGCCTTTCTTCTCGACATGATCATGAATGAAGTGATGTGGTATGTCAATGTGTTTGGTTCTGGAACGATCAACCGGATTTTTCGTGATGCACATTGCACTGTTATTGTCGCAGTAGATGAGAACACATCCAGACTCCACATTGTAGTAAGTAGTTGTTGTTTGATCCATAGAATTTGAGCTTAGCAACTAGCAGTAGCAACATACTCTGCTTCTATAATATACATTGCAACCGAGTGTTATATCTTGCTGAACCAGCTTACTAGCTTATGTCCAAGAAATTAACAAGTTCCACTTGTGCTTTTGTGATCAATACGACAACCTCCAAAGTTTGAGTCTGAGTACCCATTGAGAATAAGCTCACTGCATCTTGGATACCAAATTCCAAGTGACTCAGTGCACTTCAGATACCTTACTATCCTCTTGGCAGCTTCCATGTGTGATTTCTTCGGATTGACTTGAAATCTCGCACATACTCCGACGGTATAAGCAATATCAAGTTAGTTGGCTGTCAAGTACAGAAGTGAGCTTATGATTCCTCTGTATGCTGATGGATCGACCGATTCTCCATCCTCATCTAGTGTGATCTGCACACTTGTGCTCATCGGAATCCTTAGAGACTTAGTCTTTTCTAGAAGAAACTTATTGATCAGGTCTCTGGTGTACTTCTTCTGATTAATGAATATCACTTCGCTGGATTGATGAACTTGTAGTCCTAAGAAGTATGTTATTTTACCCATCATACTCATTTGGAAATGATTCTGCATAAGCTTGGCAAATTTCTCACAAAGGCTTATATTCTTTGACCCAAAAATAATATAATCAACATAAATCTGAACCAGTAAGATGTCATCTTCATCTTTGATTAGATATCGAGTCCTGTCAATTTTCCTTTTTCTAAATCCATTCTTCAACAGAAATTGGGATATGTTCTTATACCAAGCTCGCAGCGATTGCTTCAATCCATATAATGCCTTCCGCAACTTGTACACTTGATTGCCTTCTTCAAAACTAGGAGGTTGCTCCACATATACTTCCTCCTTAAGCTCGCTGTTGAGAAAGACACTCTTCACGTCCATCTGATAGACCGTGAATCCATGAGTAAGATGAAACCATTTTCAACGGGTTTTAAGTCATGGAACAGATGTTCATGAGGTGATATATGAAATGTGCACCCTGAGTCTATCAGCCAATCATTCGCATGGAATTTATCAATGCAAGCATTCACAGATGAGTGAGAGTTCATGCAATCAAAGATAGTAACCATATAGACATCTCTTAGATTAGCACCTTTTATGGTGCTCAGATTGCTTATTTTTTGTAACAAGTTGGGCATGATTAACATTTATGCTCCAACTTGAGGGGGAGTGTTAGAATATTAATAGTATGTTTGTAAATATGGCTAGAATAGATATTGATTGATTTTAGTTCCCTAGAATAGATTCGTATTCTTGTATATATAGGTGTAATACCTTGATCAATAACATATGAAATATTCCATCCATTACTTCTCTAACAAAGATAAAATTCATTTTTATTAGAAGTCTTATCCAGTGAACCAGTGAATGTTGTATCTGTTAAGGGTAACGCCCAGGGTCACGCGAACAACACACACAATCACTTGTAAGACCAATTGTGGAGGCCTAAATAAATTAGTTAAAATTTATTTTAACTCAATAGTCATTTTAAACTGAAGGTTTTTGATAGCATGCAATAAAGAATTAAATAAATCTTAGCATGCTCCTAACATGTAAAATATACAACATGCTTCAAAAGTAAACACACATCATGCAAGAACAAATAAAATGTCCTCGTGGCCCCAAGATGTGTACATGCATATCTACGTATTGTATTACATGAATATTGGACATAAAGCTCTTCAAATGGGCCTTCGAATCGCATCTGAACTTCAAACCTTTCAAAATTTGGGCTTCTGAGTTTTCTGCAAAAAACCTTTTTCGAGCCACCGTTGCTACCAAACGACGCACAGTCCACGGCCGAAAACTAATGGGCTTTGAAGACCAAAGTTCGGACTTCCATCTCCAACCAACGACACCAGAGATTCACGCGTAAATCGACACTTATTGGCCGGAGAAAATGGCTAGTTGAACAGCTTGGCCGAAAAACCAGTGCACAAGGCACATTTCTCGCCTCTATTGCCATCGATTCCGACGATCATCATGTCGGTAACCTACTGGGATTTAAAGCCCTAGGCTTGGACTTCAGTTCCACGTCATCAGTACCGATAATCTATAAGGGGACAGCCTCCGAATGAGTGCAGAAAAATGGCTACATGCTGTCTACCCAAAAATATATTTGGTACAACTCCGATGCTCGAATGTGTACAACATACTTGTACAACTCATCGAGACGATCAATTTGGTACAATTTTTCCAAGATTTCCATCATTTGTTGATGGAGTTATCGTGGTTTGTACCGAACTCTTCATTTAAGCACTTATAAAGTTTATTCCCGATCAACCCGCAACTCCGATGCTTGAATGTGTGCAACATACTTGTAAAACTCATCAATACGATCGATTTGGTACAAGTTTTCAAAGAGTTCCATCATTTGTTGATGGAGATATCATGGTTTATACCGAACTCTTCATTTAAGCACTTATAAAGTTGATTCTCGATCAACCCACTACTTTGATGCACGAATGTGGGCAACATACTTGTAGAACTTATCGAGACAATCGATTTGGTACAAGTTTTCAAAGAGTCCATCGTTTATTGATGGAGATATTGTAGTTTGTGCTAAACTCTTCATTTAAGCACTTCTAATGTTGATTCCTGATCAACCCACAACTCTGATGCTCGAATGTGTGCAACATACTTGTAGAACTCATTGAGACGATCGATTTGGTACAAGTTTTTAAAGAGTTCCATCATTTGTTGATGGATATATTGTGGTTTGTACCAAACACTTTATTTAAGCACTTATAAAGTTGATTCCCGATCAACCTACAACTCCGATGCTCGAATGTGTGCAAATGCTAAAGGTGGGTTAGGGAAGTTAAGGAATGATACCTGAGCTGGGGGCCTGGATGAAGGCACACCCGACTTACCTACCGCGCCCTAGGGTGCTGACGACGTGGATCCTTCAGCGAGCAGGACGTACGGACCAACAACCAGCCTGACTCTGATACCACTCTTGGGTATCAGTGTTGTTGGCTCTGTTTCTTCGGCCTGTTACTCGTCGAATCCTGATTTGTACTCTAATTGAGTCTGGCTTCCCCATGCACGGATACAATTCCGCTCTTCAAGCTTGGACCGCCTTTCTTTCTGATGCATTCCTTCATCTTCTTTGCTTGTGGATGTGCACAGATGCCTCACCTATGTCGATTTAGGGATTGGTTTGCTCAGAACTGACATGTGTGTCTTTACCCTCCGCTGGCCTCAGGGAAAAGATTAGAGGCGTAGGCGACTCAGGCTACCCTCACGCTCACTACAACACTCACTGGAATCAAGATCTCCGGTCACTAAGACATAAAGAACTAGAGAGAAGGGGGAGCGTTTAGAGAGAGAAAGAGCAGTGCAGCACAATTAAGATTATGGTTTGAATGAAGTGTGTTGAGCGAAGCGGATAACACACATATATATGGATGGGTTCGGGGTGAATAACTGCTCCAACAGAAAATCCAACTAAAACCCGACCCAAGCCTCAATTCATAAAACAGACCAACAATTGAGCTCGAATAATATGTGGGTTTTAGAATATATAAACCCAAGACCAACACAACTCACAAATATACATATACATAAATCTATATATAAACTAATGTATATTCTTATATATATATATATAAAAAGCTAATATGTATTCTATAACGTAAAACATTTAGTCCATTATTATATAAAATTTCTGTATTTAACAAATTAGTTTCATTAATTTAAAATTAATTAAGAATATTATAAGAGAATGAAAAAAAACTTGTAATTAGATTTATCTAAGCCACAAAGATATAGAAACTAGTCATACCAATAAAATTGATGGATCAAATATAGTTTTGAATTATTACTAAATTCACATAGTTTTATTAATTAAAAAGTAGAATGGTATTAATTAAGTGTTGATCACGGATATGCGATTCCCTATATATGAATCAGATTTTGTTTAAAATCTATGTTTTATCCCAAATTTATCTATCAAACTTATAAATTTTACTCTAATCAGTAATCAAGAATAAACTGAGCTAAAAGATATTTTGCATAAATTCTAGTTATGAAATAATTAATTTTATTAATTAAACACTCGCTAAAATTAAAATTAAATACTAAAACACACTATATACCTTAGAAGAAAATCAACCATTTAAATAATAATAATAATAATAATAATAATAATAATAATAATAATAATAAAATTTATTCAAATCACAAGAAGACAATTTTTTTAAAAAAAACACAAAATAAAATAAATATGTAGCACCAATTGAAAAAATATAGAATTTCATTTACCATAATTCACGTCTCCCACTGGGAACAAAAAAAAAAAGCGAAATAAAATCAATTCCTTTCCATTTTCCATATAAAGAATCGCGGTTTCATATTTAACAACTCTTGTTACTCTGCAGAAATCGCAGATAACTGCAGCGAGGGCTCCGCTATCCCAGACGCTACCTCCCTTATCTACTCGAAATCGCATCACACATCTGCAGCTGCATCAATGGCTTCCTCAGCTTCTGCACCGTCGTGTGCTCTCATGGTCACAAACCCACCACGGATCCTCCCCCACTCCTCTCCCAATACTCTCTCTCTCCCCTTTGCCAGCAACCCCATCAAAATAAGCGCTCCACAGCTGAGGGGAAGATCGAGAACGGCCACCGCCGCGAAAGCGGAGTTCGACTTGGCTTTCTTCGAGAGAGATTTGGAAGGTAGCGACTCCCCTCCGCCGCCGACGATCCCCGGCGCTGGGTTTCCCGACGTGGAGGACAAGGAGGAGCCGCAGTGCCCGCCGGGGCTCCGCAAGTACGAAACGATGGTGGTGTTGCGGCCGGACATGTCGGAAGACGAGCGTCTGGCGTTCACCCAGAGATATGAAGAGGTATGCAGTCATGTGTTTTTTCTTGATGTTTGTGAAATTGAATTGAATGGAGTTTGGGTAAATGTTGGTTGTGGTTGTGCAGCTGCTGGTGGCAGGTGGAGGGATGTACGTGGAGGTGTTCAACAGAGGGGTGATTCCGCTGGCGTACAGCATCAGGAAGAAGAACAAGGCCGGAGAAAGCAACACTTACTTGGATGGTATATATCTCCTCTTCACCTACTTCACTAATCCCGACTCCATCTCCATTCTCTCTCAGACACTTCTTGCCGATGACGATGTTGTCCGCTCATCCACTTTCAAGATCAGGAAAAGGAAGATTTTTTGAGTTTGAGTTCCCCATTTCACCCTGCGATTTACTCTACTTCTGCATTCATCAACTGCATGATTAGTCACCCTGCGACTTACTCTACTTCTGCATCCATCTACTGCATTATTAGTATTAATATTGTACACCAAATGTTATAACTGGCTGCCTTAGTTTGAACATTATTTTCTGCAAAACGGAATATAATACCCATCTTCTCATTGAGATCTTTGCACCACTTTTCATTCACTTGCAATGTTGTATAAATTAAGCTTGCTACCTGGGCACTAATTGATAAGCTAATTTTTATATTTAGCGCTCCCTCCGTCTCATTGTACATCTTTACTTTTTCGTCCATCACATTTAACTATCATTTACTTAAAATAAAAAATTAATATACATTCATTAATAAAATAGTACTAATTTTTTCTATTTCTACTTACATTGATTATTGTGTTGATTTTCTTGTGGATAATTGATTAGGGATGGGAAAGTATTTATTAATAAATAAAAATCAAAAGATATAAATTTAAATTATTTTTTTTATAAAAATATAAAATAAGATTGTTGTCTAGACCAACTAAACAACATGCCTAAATAGTGTGTAGGCACCTTTACAACAATTTAAGGATCTTCATTTCAGCTAGAGCCACCTAGTAGTACCTATATGGGGTGCTCGAAAAATTCCGAAATTCATACTTATAGTTCATCCGTCTCCGAAATAGATCTAATATAGAACTAAAATGAAATTCGAAATGCGCCAAAAGTTGAATTCTTACTGTCTTTCCAAAAGTAGTTGCTCTCCTTAGTCACTTGTGCTTTTCTTAATCTTGGATCAAATATGAAAAATGGGGCATACAGTATCAAACTAATTAATAGAAAAAGTAGAAACAAAAAAAAAAAAAAAAACGATATTGGTTCCAATATCCATCCTAGCAACAGTGCCACTCAATAGCCCTTTTCATTAGAATTCTCCTGTGTGCCCTGCAGTCCTTGTATTGCTTAAGGGTTGCTCCACTATTTGATTACTCTCAAGAACAGCTGCTAGACGTTCTATTTCGTCACACATTCTTACTGCACTCTTTGATATTTCACCAATGTTCACTTCAAGCTTGTCCTTTTGATTATCAAGTTTGTTCAACCGTAAATCTGTGCTGGCGATAAACTTCTGCAGCATATCTTCTAACATTCCGGCTCGAGTCTCAGAGTCGTTATTCTGCTCAGCACTCATGGCTGTCCTTCTATCCTCTGGCCATTCATAACTATTCGCTGCCATCTTCTCTAAAATATCCATTGCATCTTTCCCAGTGAGCGATAACAGCGAACCTCCAGCTGAAGCATCTGCAAGCATTTGTATGTTGCAAGCGAGTCCATCATAGAAATGCCATACCTGTTGACGTTTTGTGAACCCATGTCCTCGACATTTCCAGAGCATACCTCTGTACCTCTCCCATGCTTCAAACAGTGGCTCATCTGCAAGTTGTGTGAATTGAATAATCGCACGTTGCATCTCTAGTACCATCCACGGAGGGAAGAACCTTCGAAGGAATTTAAAACGTAAATCCTCCCAAGTTTTTATAGTGGAGCGATCCAAAACCCAATACCATGACTTGGCCTTATCTCGCAATGAGAATGTGAACAGACGCAACCTGATAGCATCCGGAGGAACACCATTGATTTTGAGAGTATCGCATATCTCCAAGAAATAGTCCAAGTGGGCATTTGGATCATCATTTTGGTTGCCTCCAAACTGATTTTGCTGGACCAACCGAATTAATCCTGGTTTTAACTCGAAATTTTCAGCATCAATCTCAACTCCAAGCCATCCATTCCTATCTTGGTCCTCCATTGGAGGATACATAATCTCAATAATAGTTTTAGGCGCCTTTTGTTGTTCCTCCTTTACTTTCTTCAACCAAGCTTCATGGTTTAGGTCTTGATCTTCCATCTCAAAGACAGGTCTTTACTTTTTCTCGATCAAGCTAGTAGAATAAGATCAGAATTAATGTCAATCAACTAGTCAACTATGAATTGAACATCGAGTATAATTGTGAAAGCACCTTAATTAATCAAGAAATTTTGGGTAAGAGCTCAGGGAAGATGGGTGTATGAATTTAAAACTAATGTAATACTATAAAAAATAAATTGATCACAATTTACCAACGCATAGTAATAGATCATATTAATAACAAATTATCGATGACATGAATAATCAATTAGTTACTAAAAGAGTTGTTTTACTAAACTAAGAAAATTTAAAATATTAAACCAGCAAGTAATTGAATAACAGAATCGAGGTTATTGTAATCCTTCGACATCAATTCATGTAAATAAACATAATTCATTTAACCAATTTAATCTTCAAACTGTGGGAGAGAATAGAATCACAATTCATTTTATGAGAATGAATATAGACATATTTATCAATCTCAAAGTCTCAAAACACCTACCATCCCATAAATTAATGAATCCTAGATCAGGTAATTTAATACTCCTCACAACTCATTATTCCACAAATCAATCTTTACAGAATCAATCTCATATCGAACTAACTATCATGTTATTATTGGCCAAAAAACACATATATGATATAACAATTAAATCATAATAGACAACAACACGATAAGGAAAAATAACATAGAATTAAAAATATGAATAAAGTTTTCAAATCCTAGAATCCAATAAATATTTAGCTACGCATGCTGAATATCATAGAAATAATATAAATAGATAAAAGAAAAAATAAATCCAAAAACATAAGATTAAAAGTTGTCAACCTTCTCGCGAATTTGCACAAGGTTGTAACTCTTGAAAGTAATAGTTTTCGAGCATCATAGAATATTTATAGAGTTGGAAGAAGTTGGTTTAGGATAGGATTTGATTTAGAGTTATCTTTGGAAAAATCTTCTCCAAATTTTATATTCGAATCTTTTTTTACTCTCTCCAAATATTCTTATATCTTGATTTAACCCACAATTATTCTTATGCTCATATTAATCAAATTAATATCCATAAATATACAAAAACCATAATATTTTTTAAATATAATAAATCAACAATAATCGCATAATAAAACGCATCTAAATACATGAAAGAACCACAATTATCAAACTTCGTCAAGATTTAAACCTTGAGTAGGGTTGAATCCATTCCATACTCAAAAATCAGTAACATTATTTTGCTATAGTCAAACTTCACCGCTAATTCCATAGCTATTTCATATTTTGTAGTGATCTTTCATGCTAAAAACAATCAAATAAAAAATAAAATCAATCTAAATAGTGGCAAAATATCTGTTATTTTAAGCAAAATACTATTCTACTTCAAATATATTATATTCCTACAAAATCTGATAATGAATGCTTAGTAATTCATGATGGCACCTTACTACGAGCCATGGAATTCCTTAGTCACAGCGCAGGAACGAAGGAAAACAATATATAGTCTACCTAATGGACTTTCCAGAGTCGTGAAGGCAAAAACAGGACAAAAAAGAAAAAGAAAAAAGAAAAAATTAACTTACAGCGTGCAGCGGCGGTGGAGAGGTGGAAATACAGGCCTGCACTTCTTCGCCCGCAACTGGTTGGAGAAGTGAGACAGAGTCGTGGACGGTCTCGCGTTGGAGAGTGCGTCGACGGCGGAGGGTGGCGGAGGGCGGCGGATTGGGAATGGGGAGAGGGGGTTTTGGCGTACGAACGGGGAGGAACGGAGAAATTCGATTTGGGAATCGATTAGGATTTAGCTTATATATTTTGATTTTAACTTTTAATTTATTATTTTAAATTCATTTTGAATTTGTTTTTTAATTAAAATACTGTAAAACTATTAAATTGGCCAATTTATTTAGCCGCTTTAATCGGCCAAGTAATCTGCCTAAAAGAAATCGAATTTTACAGCCGATTTTCGTTTCCGGTTTGGTGATCTGCTGCCTAACAATTAATTGGCACTTAGGGTCGTCAAATTTGTACTACTCGACGAATCTATTTATATCTTTTGATCCCCACATCTGATTGATGCAACTTCAATTGATGGATTCGATTGGCTTTATTTATAGTTGGTTCTTAATTATGGCTAGAGTATATTTCATATCCTTATTTTCAGGATATTAGTGATTTCCTAATATTCTTTTTCCTTTTCCATGTCTACGGTGACTGTATATATTTTACAATCTCTTGTAATTGTGTGAATATAATGAATTATCTAAATTGATATTGTTGTTCTTCATGGTACAGCCACCCTCTTCAAACCTTCTCCGTTCCCTTTAAATTCTAAATCAAAATTCCTTGAAAATTCCTTGAGCTCGTCATGGCTGAAAACACAAAAGCCGATGATTTATACCAAACACAAACCAACACATCCATTGTCAATAATCTGTTCAATGGAAATAATTTTCTAACATGGAAGAGAGCGATGAGAATTGCTTTGGGAGCAAGAGACAAACTTGGCTTTGTCAATGGAAAAAAGAAAAAACCTGACGAAGATGCTGCCGATTTTGATTCTTGATATAAGCAAGACTGCATGGTGATGGCCTGGATCTTAGGATCTATTTCAAAGGACATATCTGACAGTTTTCTCTACACTAGCAGCTCAAAGGAATTATGGGAGGAACTTGAAGAAAGATTTGGAGAGGATAAGGGGCCTGTTAAGTTCCAAATCCAGCGAGAAATCAACTCCATGAGACAAGGTGATCAAACTGTGGTTGCCTATTATACAAAAATCAAGAGGCTTTGGGATGAATTAACAGCTATAGCACCTATTCCTCAATGTGCCTGCAGTAAATGCACTTGTGTTGTGGGATAGCAAAAGAACTTGCTGCTATGGAGAATTCTAATAAGGTAATTCAATTCTTAATGGGATTGAATGATTCATTTGACAGAATCAGGGGACAGATTCTATCTATGGACCCGTTGCCAACCATCAACAAAGCTTATGCCATGGTCTTATCTGATGAAAAACAAAAAGGAGTCTACCTGGGGACTGGAAATCAAAGTTATAATGAGGCTGCACTACTGCTGACAGACGCAACACCAAAAATGGCGGAAAATATACAAAGGGAGATCCAAGTAAGTTTTGCACTTTTTGCAAAATTACTGGACATTTGAGAGATGGTAGCTTCAAGATCATTGGATATCCTGATTGTTACAAAGGTCCAAAGGATAATCCCAAAAATGAAACCAAGCCATGGAACAAAACAACAAAAGGCAAAGGAAGCAATCAATTTGCAGGCAATGCATCAGGTCCCGGTGACTACAGTCTGGATAGTCCATTTGATGAGAACTCATATAGCAATCTTAGTCTTGAAGGCCTTGGGAGGATGATGAGCACAATGCAGCAAGAAATACAAAAGTTAAACAAAGAGAAGGAGAGTATGAACTTTGCTCATAATGCATTCTCAGATTTTTCAGGTATTAATCTTCTCAATAATAATGAATGGATTATTGATACTGGGGCAACCAATCATATGAGTTCATGCCTTGAAGCCTTGATTGAACCTCAAACTCTTGAAAAACCAAGTCCCGGTCCAACACCACCGCCGTCTGAGTGTCGCTGCCTGCGCCCCACCGCCGTCCTCGCCTCCCTGCCGGCATGCCTGCTGTCTGCTACACCAACGGTCCAACACCACCGTCCAGTGCCTCCACACGCTCCCTGCGGCCTCATTCCCTGTTCGATCGGGTGAAAAACAGGAAAAAAAAAAAAACAAAATCGGATCGGGTGAAACCCGAGCCACCCGACCCAAAATTCGGATCGGGTGACGGGTCGGGTGAAGTAGAATTCGGGCGGGTTTCGGGTGGCAGCATTCGGGTTTCGGGTGGGGGTCGGGTGAAGATTTTCGGGCCGGGTTTGACCCGGCCCGACCCGATGCACACCCCTAATGTCACCCACACAGGATCAGTTCAATTACATGACAAACTTATTTTGAGAAGAGCATTATTTATACCAAAGTTCAGATACAATTTGTTGTCTATTAGTAAGTTGACTAAGGAGAATAACATAAGAGTAATCTTCTACTCATCGGGGTGTTTATTTCAGGACCAACAGAATAGGTTTATAGGCATTGGAAGACTTGATCAAGGGTTATACAAGGTTACTAAGATCAGCTTTGGAGTTACTGAAGAGAGGATACAAGAATTTCTTGAGAAAAACATGATTATGGATAAACAGTTTCAAACTTTGTTTTCTGGAAATGTAAGAAATTCTATTTATAATGAGAATAATGCTTTGTTATGGCATGCTAGAATGGCACATTGTTCTTTCAACCATCTTTCTCAAATCAAAGAGTTGAACATTCGAACCCCTAAGAATTATGTTTGCAATGCTTGCCCTCTGTCTAAGCAGTGCAGATTAGTTTTTCCAGAAAGGAATACGAGAGTTTATGTAACACCCTAATCCAATTAAGGTGTTAACGAAATATATAAGTGAAATAAAACACAATATTTTAAATAAATAAGTGAAAAATATAAATTACATTTTTATTTATGCAAAAGGCGGAAGCTAGAGATTTAAATAAAAATAATAACTTGGCAGGTCATTCGATCCTCCACGCTTCTCCAACTTCAAAATTCTAAGTATATCCACCTGAAATGTTAATATGGGATTAGTATATAAAAATATACTCAGTGTGGGCATTATGCATAAGATTGTTCAAGCTCATATAAAATAAAATACATGTATATTCATCACTGTATATATATCAATGATGTCGCTCGGTGCATCCAAGGACCTTAAATAGATCCCGGGCCTGTTAACGACCCTTGACGACTAAGTTGTGCACAACGTAAATATAAAGGACGTTCAGTCCCACATGAATATGCTGGGCGTTCAGTTCCAACATACCAAATATGACGTGAATATGATGGGCGTTCAGTTCCATCATACTCACCTATGATGTGAAGCCATACACGTCAAACATATTATACCAACAAGAACAATCTGAAATCAACAACTGCATAATTAAATAAATTCCCACACCTGAAATTGATGACCTTCCCATATAACTTGAGCAAGACTAAGACTTATTGTCTTAACTGCACCAATCTAAACATTCCATAAAATGCATATCCATTATAAATGTATATATTGAAATACTAATTTAAATAAATTTATTATAATTTAATTTATTTATTTTAATGTATAAATAACTAGTTTATAGTTTATTTAAAACTGTAAGTACGGTATCATACATAAAATAATATAGAAAGCCTAATTTTTATAATATAAATTATGTTTGCAATTATATAAAACTAGAAATGTGTTCCGTAGCTATTAACATATATATGTACACACAAACTTTTAATTATATTTATATTAAATGTAAGTAAATGAAATAATTCAAATAAACAAGAATGAGAGAGTACCTTTACAATTTGCATGCAACATTATAAATTCTTCGGGCAGTATTTATAGATTGAATTTTAGGAATAAAATATTATTTAAAATGCATGACTAATGAATTGAAGTTACAAGTGTAGAAAGACTTCTCAATTAAGTTTCATTAATAACCAAGTATTTTAATTTTATTTTATTAAATTTCTTATTATATTATTATATTTTTAAGGCTTGCCACCTAATATATTAATTAAAACGTGGTATCGAAAATTCGTACGGAAGCCCTTGTATTATATATATCTATATTTAAATATAATAATAAATTTATTATTATAATATTAGTTTATTTATTCGAATATTACATCCTAAAATTCATATGAACATTTATGTGTATTTAAATTTATATGCATGTTAATAATGTAAATATTAGGTTTAAAATATAAGTATTTTGATTAGGATCCAATTTGGACTAATAAAACCTTAAAAATAATATAATATATAATTTGGAAACGGGTTGTGATAGTTTATGAACCATTTGACTTGATACACACAGATTTATGGGGTCCATACAAAGTCAAATCTTACTCGGGGCTTATTATTCTCACCATTGTTGATGACTTTACTACATGCACCTGGACCTATTTGCTTCATGATAAAACTCAGATTTTCAAGACTCTTGAAGAGTTCTTTGCTCTTATCAATACTCAATTTAATAAAGGGATAAAGGTGCTTCGAAGTAATAATGGGACTGAGTTCATGAACCACGAGGTGGATTCACTACTCAGAAGGAATGGAACCATACATCAAAGGAGTAATCCACATACTCCACAGCAAAATGGAATTGTTGAGAGAAAATATAGGCATATCCTAGACTTAGCAAGAGCTTTGAGAAGACATGCCTCTCTTCCTATTTATTTTTAGGATGAATGTATCCTAACAACCACATATTTGATCAACCTCATACCCTCTAGAGTCATTAACTGGGAAGTTCCTTATGCCAAACTCTTTAATAAACCACCTCCTTACAATGCCCTGAAAGTTTTTGGATGCTTGAGCTATACAACCAACCTTCAACCAGGGAAAACAAAATTTGACTCTAGGGCACACAGGTGTGTTTTTCTTGGGTATCCCGTGGGACAAAAAGGTTCAAAATTCAACCATGTCGTTGGAGTTGGGATGGTAGTGATTGTCAGTGGTATGTAACCATTTGGACACTCCATCAATAAACTCTCCTTCACTAATTAAATTGTCTCGACTTGTATCGAGTTCTTCCATTATTTCCGAAGCTGCTTCCTCCACATTATACGAACTCATGCCCGACTTCATCCTGTTCATCATCTCCTGCAGTTCTGCGTTTGAAATGTAGTTGTCGTTGTCCAGGTCGATGTCTTTGAACAATCTGCATTGCCATCACACAACTAATATTCCTTGCAGTTTAATTTATTTTTTAGAGAATATATTCCCAGTAATTAGTTCGAATCATGATGGTAAAACTCAATATACGCTAGTCAGACACTCGATTAGGATGTAGCACCTCAGACAGACAAGGTAGGCCCTAGGTGATCATATTTTTAATGGTGAAGCTAATTTCTTATTTTTATAGTGGCAATCATTAACAAACTTGTATAAAGATAACCTTACTAAAGACTCACACGAAGCTTCATCCAAATAATGCTTAAAAATTACCTAGCTAAATTGATTAGACAATAGATTCTATCATAGCATATAAGTAACATCTAGCAGCAATTGCCACTTGATATTAGTATTGTAAATATAGGGTCAGTCCAACCGTTTTTATAATCTTATGCACCGAATCGTTTGTAATATTATATTAATAAATTAAAAAAGTAACTTAATACACTGGTCATGCAAGAACATGAACTTCTTTAGATTAAAAAATGTATATATTAATTCACTTTATATTAAAATGTGTTGAATAATAATTTATTAATCATTATTCTTTTATATATATGTAAAAATACCTTGTTATAGCAGATATATTGGGAGATCCATTTTCTGTCAAGAGACTCTCTGCCGTCCGATCTTGCACCAGCTTCAGAACGTCCACAACCCAATGCTCGTGTAATATAAATTTTAATAGCCTCCTTTGTATCCGAGGATGACACAGCTGAGACACATACAAATAAAAAAATAAAATAAAATCACGTACATATAGTTATATATATATTTGCATTTTTCTTACAATATTAAAATCTTGATTCAAAAACTGTACACATTTGTATCTGTACTGTACATAACTCGAGAGCTTAATATATTTCATTTAAAATAGTATGTTAATTAATATATTTTAAATAGTAATTAAAAATATTAGTTAAAATATAGATATAATGTGTATGCATGCACATTCATTTAAAAATCCCACTTAATTCTTAAATAAACTTATTGCTGAGAAATTAGTAATAATTTATATATTCTTTTAGAAAAAAAAAATGGTTTTTTGATAAAATGGCTTGGCCTGCAGGTTCAGTCCTTTCAGTCCCGATTTTTTGGTTAAAATTTTTTCTACTCTAGTCCTATGTTTATTTGGTTATTCAGATCAACCCATCATTTTCGGGTAAATTTTAGAGAGTAAATATCAAGATATAGTACAATGTTTATTTATTTATTTTTAAAATGGTAAAAATCAACTTATAAAATGATGTTTAGTTATTTCATAAAGATATCTGACCCCTGAAATATTTGAACCAGCATGTTAGTTAGCTTGTGATGATGTCTTTTGATTATTATATAAGAGGAATAATTATTTCATACATTTTTTATTATTTAAAAGAAAATATTTAATGATATAAAAAATCATAATAAAATTATAAAAAAAATCAAATTGGTAAATTTATCTGTCACGTAGGTTAACACAAAAATCGAAGAGTTAGGATTATTTATAAGGTCAGGATTTTCAACTACAAAAAATTTCACAGCCAAAATTACTTTGACCAAATAATCCGCAACCCAATAGAGATAATTGAAAACCTTCAATTAACATCCTAGAAAGTAGGGCAAAAACTTGCGTTAGGCAGGTCTAAACGGTTTAGGCGGGTTTTATCCTACCCAAATGGGTTGATCCATCCCAAATAGGGTTTATTAATCCCAATTAGGGTATAATATATGGGTTTGAGCTTGGGTTAATGGATAAAACCCGCCTAAATCGTTTAGGCCTGCCTAACCCAAGACCTTCCCAGAAAGTAGAAACCTTAATTTGATGTGTCTTGTAAGAAATATGTTGCCAAGTTTTTGATTCCATGAAATTCTTACAAGAAAATAACTAAAGCTGAGATGAGACCTTTATTTCGTATATATATATTTGAAATTTATCATTCAATATGATATTCAACTTGTAATTAATTAAAATAAAAATGGTGGAATGGATATATATATACCTGATATATGAAGTAGCAGAGCAGGAATATGAGTGAGACAACAAGAGTGATGAGGACCAAATGTCTCTCTCCATCATTAGATAAATGCAAAATTTCTACACTTTTGTATGATTATTAATGGTATCACACAAGTAACCATGATCCGAGAGGCGTACCTGGTGCCCGATTCTGTCACTACCCCACACCCTACACAATGTAAAACACACCACCAACAAAATATATATATATATATATATATATATATATATATATATATCAACTGCGAGTTTGCGAGTACTATAGAGTGCAAATATATATATTATGAAATTAGGGTGATAGACCTGGGCGTAGGGAAAACAAAAATCTTTCGAGACGAGTGAAAGTATTAGGGGTTGAAAGATTGGAAAAACTGCGACGGGCAAGAAAAACGCAGGTCCCCCATGAAAGATAGAGGATCCGGCCAGCAACCCCACTCCGGTTGTCATGTATTCCTTGGCGTTTTCATCGCTGTGGAATTACACCAATATGTTCATCAATCAACAAACAATATATAGATCAAAATATTGGGTGTGTTCCCAATGAGAAATTTAATTCGTCGGCCAAATCAAAATAATTTAGACAATTTATGAATGAGAATTCGATCCGTCATTTTAAAAATAATAAATCATAAATTTTTTATAGTAAGAAACAAGTTGTATTGGCCAGACTGGACATTTTTATTAATAATATTTGAATTATACATTATACAAAAGTATGATGTAGTGCAATGGTTAAGGCTTAGGACACAGCTTCAATATATTTTCATAAATTATCTGTTTTTCCAATCGAATAGTACCATGCATCTAGATCCTACCTAAGCATTAGACCTTACTCTAGTGCATAGTGAATTTGACAACTAAAGTAAAATTAACAATATATTAAATATTTATCTATATCATGATTTCGAAATGTCCAACTCTACTAAAAATAAAATTAATTACTAAAATAAGCATAAATCCTCATAAATATAATGAATAACAGCTAATTAGATTAAAATCTAAAAAGTAATGGATGAGAAATTATAGATTATCTACCATGGTATCCAAAAAGTAAACTACTTGTATCGATATAACACTAGGAAACCTCAATTTCTCTCACAAGTTAAACAACAACAAAAGAAAAAGAAATTTGCAAATTATTAGTATATATAAGACCGAAGATATATGAATGAATTGAACACCAAATAATGAAGCATGATACCAACGATATTATCGTCTAAACTAAAGTAAGCAAGAGAGAAATCTATGATCCAACTCTCTTCAAAATTGGATTTAATATTATAAATGGAATAATAATAATGAAGCATTAGGAGATATTTGAGTATTAATATACCTAGAAGAATGAGGGCTTCAGGAAGAGAACCCATGAATCTTGAAAATCATTTTCCCTCCCGAATCCACGTACGATTCCGCATGAAACAGCAAGTACTCGTACACCCCGCCATCGAAGTCGAACATGGCAAGAGTTTGTTTGCACTCTTCATTGCATTCCAATCGTATCGGATTCGACGATGACGAGAACTGGTTTAATCCATCGGAAACGAGCTCGGGTTGCCATGGCCGGCACCCCACACCCGAGAATAGGTGAAATATCGATATTAATGGTTCACTTTCTTAATTATAATGTGTGTGTATAGATATTCATATATCTAGTCTTGATGATTCGAGAATATTTTTAAGTGGTGGTGGTCGGATGTAGGCTTTCATGGTATATATATGCACGCTACGTGGAAGACTATTTCTTGCCCCATAAGTAGAGATATTCACATAAACGTAAAATTTCTTGGAAGCCGTCAAGTTTTAACTCAAGCTTCTTCTTCTTCTTTTTTATTTTTTTATTTTTTTTTAAATTGTAATTTGCAATAATATAATATCTAGAAGTTTAATAGTTTTTCATGGTGGCGAGGGGACATAAAGAAAAATGATTTTCTAGGTCTTGTCTGGCCCTAGAATCTGTTATGTTTTATTGGGTTGCGTTTATTTCTTCTGCTGTATAATTTTGAATCCTTAAATTCTTAAGAGTGTTTTAGTTATCATGGGTTTTATTTTCTTATACTCAATGGTTGTCATGAATTTCTTTGAAAAGTTGGCATTTGTATTAAATTCTATTGACTTTGTAATACTATAAAATTATTTTTGATATCTTCGAGCAGTATTTTGCAATAAATCTTCTCTATACCAATATATAATAGTAAGATATCATAGAAATAAAAGAGATCCGAGGCATAAAGCCTTACAAAATAAGTAGTTCTCTATCCCAATATTATTTTGATTCATGGGTGATTTTACATCCCTATGTGCCGTCCTCGCAGTTCAAGATTTGACAGTATTGTGGGCAGGGCAAATCCAAAAAATTATTTCTTTGGGATACAATATATGAATAAAATTAAATTGGGGATACATTATATAAAAATTTATATAAATAAATAATAAAAAAAATATAAATAATAATGAATAATTGAATATATAAATTTGATAACAAGAAAAAAAAAAAATTGGGGTACACAAGGTTGTACATAAGTCCGCCTCTGATTGTGGGTGATTTTTTATTGATAGCTAGGGATGTCAATCGGGCTAACCCATCGGGTTTCGGGCCAGCCCTATCGGGTTGCGGGTTAATCGGTCCGGGTTGAATCGGGCTGGAATTTTTTCGGGCTAAAAAATCTTGACCCTAACCCTAACCCATCGGTTTTCGGGCTAGCCCGTCGGGCCAATGAATTTATTAATTAATTTTTATTTTTAATATTTTTTCACTCTTTTAATATTTTAAATAATAAAAAATAAACAAAATAATACTTCTCTCTTATAAAAAATGCATAACAAATACAAATTTTTAGAGAATGATAAATTAAACTATTAAAAACACATTATTTTTTATTTTAGCAATATTTTTAAATTCAAAAATAAATAAACTTAACTATGTATTGAATATTAATTGAACTAAATATAATTATATAACTTAAAACTTAATTAATAAATATGATCTTCAATATTAGAAGTAAATTTTAGTACTAAAATTATAATAAATATATTAATAAAAAATAATTGGGTTAATCGGGCCAACCCGTCGGGTTTCGGGCTCAACCCTATCGGGCCTCGGTTATTCGATCTCGGGCTATTCGGGTTAAATTTTTTTAGGGCCAAAATATTTCGACCCTAACCCGCATTTTGGCTCGGGTTAATCGGGCCAACCCGCGGGTTTCGGGCTAAATTGACATCCCTATTGATAGCGGTATTACGAAATAACTGGGAAAATATAAAAATATATATATATATATCAGATTTGTTCAAGAATTGACAGTCACGCAATTTCTCTCCATCCAAATTTCATATATTAAAGAATTAATAACCTTTATTTTTCTAAGTGTAAATTTAAAAGTGAATTAAATGTTAAAATAAAATTAGGGAAATATATTTTTTAGTATTAATTTAAGTAATAATGAATGAATGATTATGATTGGTTAAAATAAAAACCTGCAAAAAATAAGTTAATAATGAGGGTATTTGTGGAAGTTCATTTAGTTTTGGCCAATCCTTATATATCTATATAATGTTGGCTATTTAAGTTTTTATATATATATATAACAAAACTGGCTATTTTCATATATTTTCACTTAAATTAATGTCTATTATACTCGGATTCTAATCAAAGTGAAAAACATTCCTAAATAAATTGTTGCCTTGAAGAAATTTTCGCATTATAATGTAGGGTTTAATTATCTCAACAATTTATCACCAACACGTTTTCCTTGCGGATAAATGGAAATTTTATTGATAAGACCTAAGTTCCAAGGCAATTTATGTCATGTATAACTTTAACTTCTTAAGACTATCTACATTAATAATTGGTCATGACCTAACTATTTAATAAAATATTCATTAATCTTTCATCAACCACGCAATCTACAACATAACCTTATTTACCTCCATTATTAGTAACTCAACCTTACCTAACTTTTTAATAAAAATATTAGTTTCTCATACTTCCAATATGATGATGTTAGACATTGATGTTAAACTTTTTCAAAGTTTAACATCAATGTCTAACATAGCTTTTATTAATGTTATACTTTCTTCTCTGCTGCATAATAGTTGGTTATAACAAATTCCTATTTTTTAGGGATATATCTTTGACTCTTATTTCGTGTATATATATCTGGTCCTATATTTCATGGAACACCTCCACGACTTAGCCACTGCCTACGTGAGTTTGTAAACAGTCAATTGGATTTATTCAATAAGCGAGTGGAAGTGGGAAGATATCACAACGCACGATTGAGAAAATGAAGACGTGAGGCGTGAAATCATGTGCTCCAAGGATGAAACAGAATAAAAGGGAAGACGGCTGCTTGAAGTTCTTTGTGCGATTGAAAAGTCCAAGAGAAAGTCTCAAGCTTATCATCTTCCACCGTTACTAATCTTAGTCATTCGAATATCACTGATCCAGTGCAGAAGCAATCTCCGGAGAGTGAATCCAAAGATTGAGGAAGTGTTCATAAGTGTCGTGTAGTTTGGTTAGTAAGTCTTGTAATCAAATTTATTCTAAGGAGTGAACTTAGAAGAAATTTGAGTCCTTTTTTTATCTGATTTGATTTCCTTTGTAAAAACTTGTTTTCACTAGTGAGATTATTTTCTCCATGAGGCAATCTGGATTTTAGAAATAAACCCCAAGCCAATTTATTCGCGATGCATTTTTGTCTCTATTCTTCATTTGTTACACCTTGGTTAAACTCTAACTTTTACAAATATTTTGGTAAACTCGGGCACTATATTTCATAAATTGGTATCGGAGCCTTTACTTGACGTACTAAGTATTTGTTCCTGAGTGCAGTTTACCTCGAAGGATTCTTAAATTACAACTTGTAGACCACCAGTACCTGAGTGTGATAAGAGTAACTATTCAATGTGGAAGTCTCGCATGAGGATCTATATTAAATCTACTAATGAACGTGCATGG
Source organism: Plectranthus barbatus (assembly GCA_026898455.1). NCBI lineage: Eukaryota > Viridiplantae > Streptophyta > Magnoliopsida > Lamiales > Lamiaceae > Plectranthus > Plectranthus barbatus. The sequence continues at coordinate 276,200 of JAPKLW010000880.1, forward strand.
TTTGCAGTGCTGGATGGATGGATACCACCAAAGATTACAGTTTGTAATCCAGAAGATGCAACAAAACAAACGACTGCGCTGAAACCCAAAAATCAATGGACTGCTTAACAATGTCTTATTTCTAACTGCAATGCAAAATCATTGAATGATATCTTTGTCTCTGTTGATGTACCTTATTTCGGGTTGACATCCAGCTGCTTTGAAGCTAGAGAGGCCTGGCTCATACTTCAGGTAACGGGTGAAGGTACTGCAAATGTTATAAGGACAAAGATGAGGTTGCTCACTAATAGATTTTAGAATCTAAGAATGCAAGAAGAGGAGAATATTGATGGGTACTATGAAAGGTTAACTGCAATGGCAAATGAATCTTATTGAGCAAAAGCAGGATTACCGAGGAAAAAATATTGCTCTTCATATTGGAATGGCAGTCAAAAGTATTGCTTGACCATGTACCCCTAAAATCTGATTCTGATGAGGAATTGGTGGATGAAGAAAGTCCTAGCCTCGTATTACTTGTAGGGTTTTAACGTGAACCGAATCACCAAAACCAAACTGAACCGGATCGATCTATGGATGTTGCTCACTATTAAATTTCTCAAAACCCTAGCATGCTCCTATGAATTTAATACAAAATTGTGGATTGAGAGATTACCGTAAATACGTAGTGTCTGTACAAGATCTTTTGCGTTTGAATTCCAAAATCCAATTCAACCACGCAATCCGAATTTGTCTGCGAAAACAGAAATTAGAACCCTAATTTCAAACAAATTCGAAAACAAGAAAGAACAAAGAAAAGAATCTGTTCTCCAGATTAGATCTTCAGATCTGTATCCCGGTGCTGTTCAGATCTACTACTGGTGAGGACTCCGTAGATCTGTAATCTGAGCAGGACCAGAATCGAAATTCTCCTCCTCTCCCAGTGAAAAACGGCGCCCCTCTCTCTCTGCCCTAGGTATTT
>JAPKLW010000880.1:298735-319719 GCA_026898455.1 Plectranthus barbatus
AGAAGAGAAAAACAATGCGAAAAGAGAGTAGAAAAACGAGCTTATCAGTTACCCGACACGATGATAGAGCAACAGAAGAGAGATACACTGGTGAAGGAGCATAGTGCGCTGATTATGAGTCTCGGAGACACGGTGTTGAGGAAGGTGTCGAAGGAGAAAACAGCAGCGGAAGTATGGACCAAATTTGAATCTTTATATATGAAGAAGTCCCCGATGAATCGGCTCTATCTTAAACAGTCGTTGAATTCGTTTAAGATACGAGAGGGAAGACCGATCAACAAGCAGCTCGACGATTTCAATAAATTGATCCTCGATCTGACAAATATCGATGTGGCGATAGGTGATGAGGATCAGGCGTTGATGCTGTTAAGTGCGCTGCCAAAGAGTTATTCGAATTTCAAGAAAGACGTAATGTATGGAAGAGAGTCATTGACCATGGATGAGGTTCAGTTTGCTCTAAGTTTGAAGTAGTTAAATGAGAAGAACGAGGATCGATAGAATTCTCATGGAGAAGGCTTGGTGGCTAGAGTGGCTCGAGGAAGACCGGAGGTGAGGAATTTCAACATGGGAAATTCAAGGTCGACGTTGAGGCCAAAGCCAGGATCGCAGCCAAAGGTCAAGTGCTTTCTCTGCCAAAAGAAGGGACATATCGAAAGAGATTGTCCAGAGAGGCAGACGAAGCAAGAGCAGAAGCAGCAGGCGGATGTAGCTGTTGCTGAGCAGGAATATGACTTTAGAGAGGCATTGGTAATTTCGAATGAGCGCTCGGAGAGGGAATGGATATTGGATTCAGGTTGTACATTCCACATGACACCAAAAAAGTCATGGCTCGAAGGGTTCGAGGAGTAGGAGAACTCGAGTGTTCTTCTGGGTAACAACAAATCATGCAAAGTGGTTGGAATGGGTTCAGTGAGGATTAAGATGCACGATAATATAGAAAGGGTACTTTAAGGTGTAAGGTATGTTCCGGAGCTTAAGAGAAATCTGATCTCTTTGGGGATGCTCGACGAACTGGGTTACACAATCAAGGTGGAAGCTGGGACTTTGAAGGTGTGCAAAGGATCCCTAGTCTTGATGAAAGGAGCTCGAAGAAATGGAATATATACTATGATGGGGAGCACAGTGACCGGGGTGGCTTCGATAGTGACGGTTAACAAGTCTGTACTGTGGCACAGGCGACTCGGTCACATTAGTGAGAGGGGGCTACATGAGTTATTGGAGCAAGATCTGTTGCTAGGGGATAATATCAGAGAGCTGGATTTCTGTGAGAATTGCATCTATGGGAAATCTCACGGGGTAAAGTTCAGAGTAGGTCAACAGAAAGCTCAAAGAACTCTGGACTACATCCACTCAAATCTATGGGGACCTTCAAGGGTCAGTTCGAATGGAAGAGCGAAGTACTTCATGAGCCTTATTGATGATCACTTAAGGAAGGTGTGGGTCTACATCTTGAAGCATGAGAGTGATGCTTTAGAGACCTTCAAGAAGTGGAAAGTTCTGATTGAAAATTAGACTGGAAGGAAGGTGAAGAGGGTACGAACTGACAATGGCCTTGAGTATTGCTCGAAGGAGTTCGAGAGGTACTGTACGAAGCACGGTATTGCGAGGCACAAGACAGTGGCTGGAACACCTCAGTAGAACAGATTGGCGGAGAGGTACAATCGGACATTGCTAGAAAGAACGAGGTGCATGTTGTTTAGTGCGAAGTTACCCAAGTCATTTTGGGCAGAAGCAGTGACTACTGCAGCTTATTTGATCAACCGGTGCCCCTCCGTTGCACTAGGTTTCAAGACACCGGAAGAAATATGGTCAGGTCATCCTCTGGATTTTAGGAACCTTAGAGCTTTTGGTTGTGTGGCTTATGCGAATATCAAAGAAGATAAGCTTGGGAGGAGGGCATTGAAATGCATATTCATTGGGTACCCCAAATGTGTAAAGGGCTACAAGTTATGCTGTCTCGAACCGGATATAAGAAAGTGCATCATTAGTAGGGATGTGGTGTTCAAGGAGGAGCTGGTAGGAGATCTGGATAAAGGGGCCGAGGAACGGTAAAATATTCTTGAGAAACAAGGTGGTGCTTCAGAGGAACAGTCTGAGAAGGTCAAAGGAAATAGATCAGTTGCTGAGATTGAGGTGGAGCCGACCAGTGTGTCGAAGAGTGCACCTCAGGTGGATGGTGAGATCGAGGTGGTTCGAGGGTTAGGTGCGCTTCAAGATTATAATCTAACGAGAGATAGGGAACGAAGGCAGATAAGACCTCCCACTCGTTTCGGATATGTTGATGTGGTAGCATATGTCTTCGTTTTGGTGGAAGAGGTAGAGCTGGATGAGACTGAGCCGAAGAGCTATACCGAGGCCATAAGTTGTAAGGAGAGGCTCAAGTGGCTCGATGCCATGAAGAAGGAGATGGACTCTTTGAAGAAGCATAATATATGGGAGTTGGTGGATAAGCCGGGGGAGAAGCAATCGATAGTTAGCTGTAAATGGATCTTCAAGAAGAAACAGGAGGTTTCTGGGGTTAGATTTTTGGCTAGACTAGTTGCTCGAGGCTTCACGCAACGGGAAGGTGTGGATTATGGCGAGGTGTTTGTGCCAGTGGTGAAACAAAGGTCGATTAGGCTGATATTGTTGTTAGTTGCTCGATACGACATGGACTTGGAGCAACTGGATGTGAAGACCGCATTTCTGTATGGAGAGCTGGAGGAAAGTATCCTTATGATGCAGCCCGAGGGTTTCGAGGAAACCGGTAGAGGGGAGAAGGTGTGCCTTCTGAAGAAGTCATTGTATGGATTGAAGCAGTCTCCAAGGCAGTGGAATAGGCGGTTCGACAAGTTTATGGTTCAATATGACTTTGTTCAATGCAAACACGACCCATATGTATATTTTTGAGGTGAAGACATGAAGACTCGAATTTATCTACTGTTGTATGTAGATGATATACTGATAGCGAGTCGAGATAAGCAAGGGATAGCCAAACTGAAGGAAGCTCTGAGTCAGGAGTTCGAGATGAAGGATCTCAGTTGTGATGGGTTTTGTATACTGAAAGCATTTATTACAATGAGTATACAACGGTTTATTTCTCCTATCTGTTAACAATCTTACATGTATGAACAAAGGTATCCTCTTGTCTCACCGATAGGGACGATCATACGGCGTGTTCTAGATCGCAGAAGACAGTATGATCACTTGACCTAGTGAGACATAAACCTGATCACAGCCGAGACAGCGTATGAGGATACGTCTGTCCGGATGGCTGCGGCATTATCGAAATAAGTAGTCTGTCTTGGTTACTTGACATGCTGGTACGCAGAGGTGGCGTATTGATGGACCACATTGAGATATATTCGTCTGTCTGACATCAGCGAATACAAGATCTCGTTATATTGATTGAGTCCAAACCCTAATGAAGGTTCAGGGGTTTGCACGGGTTGACTGTTGCTTTGACTTGCCATGGTGGAGAGCCTAAGTAACGTGCTCGTATATCCGCATCTTGGGTAACAGCAGTTCGTGTAGTACCGCCTGAGACTGGACTTAGGTAACCATATCCGAGTAATAGGATGGGGACATTCCCTGAGGAGCTCAATAACATTCATCGTGCCAAAGTCCTGCAGGCTGATTAAGTTCAGGCACGAGTGATAAGGTTTGAGTGGTACTACTCAGGAATTATAAGATATTAATTAATTGTAGTTAGAGCGTGTCAGAGGCTCCGATTAATTAATGGATGTCCGGTAACCTTAAATATGGGGATTCTCAATTAATGCAGCCCGTTCTCATAACGTGGTAATAAAGGGGTAGGTCAGTATTAATTCAGTGGTGAAAAAGAATTAATATTAATTAATTAATTGTGTCCTGGGTTGTGGCCATGGGAATTAATTAATTTATAGGCCCACTTTATTATTTGCATTAGGTCCCAGGTCTCGCCCAATAAGTGTGCTGAATTGAGCCCAGGAGCCCACTAGGGTTTTATAACCCTAGGTCTATAAATAGACCTCTCACTCTCTGAAACCCTAGCCACTTTCATAAGATTCAAATCAGTTGAAACCCTAAAGAGAGAGAGAGGGGCGCCGATCCTGTAGAAAGAAAGGAGGAGAATTTTTGAATTCTGGTCCTTCTCAAGCCACAGATCTACGGAGTCCTCACCAGTAGTAGATCTGACCAGCACCGGGACACAGCCCTGAAGATCTAATCTGGAGAACAGATTCCTCTTTTCCTCTCCCTTTTGTTTTCGATTTTTTCTAAGAAATTAGGGTTCTAATTTCTGTTTCCGCAGATTAAATCGGATCTCGTGGTTGAATTAAGATTTGAAATTCAAACGCAAAAGATCGGTTCAGACTCGACGGAGTTATGGTAAACCCTAAATCCACAATTCTTCATATTAAATTCATAGGAGCATGCTAGGGTTTTGAGAATTTTAATTATGAGCAATATCCATAGATCGATCCGGTTCAGTTTGGTTTTGGTGATTCGGTTCACGGAAAAACCCTACAGGTTGTGCTTGAAGGATCCTGGGTATGGAAATAGTTCGAGATAGAGCTCAAAGAAGACTCACATTATCTCAAGATGGATACTTGATGAAAGTTCTTAAGAATCATGGAATGAAGGATGTAAAGCCTGTGCTCGCTCCATTAGCAACTCATTTCAAGTTGAGTGCTGCTGGGAAACTCGACGAGGAGGAACGAGAGCTTATGAGAGGTGTTCTTTATGTGAGCATTGTTGGTCCGTTGGTGTATGCTATGGGGTTGATTGGTCGGCTGTTTATGGCCCTCGATCGTTAATTTTCGATTAGCTCTTTGTCGCGTGTTGTTTGGGTTTGACGGCGTCTTGGGCTTGATTTACGATTAAATGTTGAATTAGACGTAAATTGTTTGTCCCTGATTACGCCCTTTTTGATTGCTCCGTGAATACTGAGTCTAAGGAATTTGGATACGCCCATGAATTGCTTCCCTTTACGTTTCTGAAAAGTCTGTGGATGCGAAATGTATCGCCGTCTCCCCGCACATCGTCTGATATGTGTGATGTTGCCCTTGGTTGCACCTTGCTTTCTTGAGTTGCCGGTTGCATGCATGTCGTGTTCGGTTCTGGCGTGCATTTTATTTAGCTTCCTTTCTCTTTTTACGTTGTACTTGGTTCCCGAGGTCTTTTTCCCCGATCGTTCGTTTGCGTGTGTGTGTTTAGTTTCTTTTCCTTGATTTTGCGGGAGACCTCTGTTTTTCCTTTCCAATTTTTGTGTGTTCGTTTTTGGTGTGCTTGTAGTTATTAGGCAGTGATGACATCGGTAGAGATCATCATGGAGCCCTCCTCGTCTTCTGGATCGACGGAGGTTCAAACCGTATAGTCACCCGGTCATGAGGCCCACTCTTCGGGTAATGAGGGGGGGAGGTTCGATGCTGACCCACCCGTAATGGACCTCGACCCCGAGGAGGTATCTGAGCACGAAGAAATGGGGCAGGATACCGAAGATGAGGGGGATGAGAGTGAGAGCGAGGACTCTTACCGCCCAATAGAGAGGGATATGTCTTTCGTCCAGAAGGATCAAGTAAAGCCTGACGATCCAGTTCGGTTGGCGGTGTCCATCGCCACCGAGGACGCTGTGGCTCGATATTCGGCGGGGGTCGCCTGTCACAGGATGAAGTATACTCTTCCCTCGCTGATGGACCGATGCTGTTCCTCTCCATGGATCGATGAGGTGGCCTTCTACCTGCCGGTCATTAGATATGGCATCAGATTTCCACCGCACGCCTTTTTCAGTGCGGTGCTCCTTTCCTATGGGCTAGCCCCGTTCTAGATAGCTCCAATCAGTTGGTGCCACATGCTCGGTACCCTCCTCATATTTTTTGATGCGGGGCTCGGTATACCGACGCTTAGGGAATGGCATTTCCTATACCGCCTCGCTAGGTACGAGGCGGGTTACTTTTTCTTTTCGAAGAGGGATTCTCTGCGCGAACCGATGATCACGAAGTGCACTCAGAATACACCTTAGTGGAAGAACCTCTGGATATGGGCTACGATGAGCCATACCGAACCTGAGTTCCTTACGGAGGGCGGAGTGCCTATGAGTGCGAAATTTTCTTTTAAGTATATTCCTCGATTACTGCTCCTCAGTTTCTGATGCTTCTGTTTTCTGATTTGTAGGGTACAAACGGCCGATTCTTACCACCAAAGAGACCGAGCGGATTAACATAGCCTTCTCTCGAATGAATCGCGAGTTTAACTCGGTTCGAGGGAAGAGATCTGTCGGTGCCGAACATTGGACTAACGCGGCAGGGAAGAAAGAGTTGTTTCCTGCAGACATGGCCGGTTTTAATCCTTCCGACCTCCTTGCAGCGATGCATGCTCAGAAACGGGATAGGGAGATGAGCTCCTCGGGACCGACCGAGGAGCATCCTCCAATCAAAAAGCAGACAACTGCGGCGACCCGGGTGCCTGCACCTGTGCGTGCTGCGGATGCTTCGAGCTCGGGGCCTGTGGTCCGGCAGACCGAGGTGGTAGCCCCGAGTCGCCCCCCAATCGCTCCCGTCCCTCCGACCCGCTTGTCCCCACCACCGAGACGGTCTGACCGGAGGAAAAAGAAGCAGCTTGCCGAGGGGGATGACTCCCGGGCTCGATCCGTCTCCTCGGAGCAGAGGAGTGTTGATGTCGTCCTGGGCGGCTCGGGAGCAGGCGCTGACATTGCTTCTTCGACTTCCGCTTATGCCATCCACGTGAAAAAGGTGTTGGATGGAGAGATTAAAGTGGAGGATTTTGATAGCGCCTTCGCGCGAGAGAACTTTTTGATGGAGGAGAGGCTCCAAGCGGTAAGGCTTCGAACTTCGGCCTTGACCCTTTTCCTTGGATTTGTCGTTTATTTAATTTTTATATTTTACAGACTACTCGGGAGTTCGCCATCTATGGCGAGAAGCTTGTGAAGTCCCTCGACTCTGCCAGCCGGGGGATCGGTCAGTCGAGAAAGGAGCTCGAGGCCGAGAGGAAGAAGAGAGAGGAGCTCGCGGGCCAGCTGACGCAAGTTTCCTTCGAGCTTCATGAGGAGCGCCTCAGGAGCGAGGAGCAGCGCAAAAAATACGACGATCTGAAGAAGGACCGCGCCGCTCTATCGACTCGCTGCAAGGTGCTTGATGGCAAGCTTAAGAGGGCCATGGACGAGTTCCAGGCCAAACTTGGGAAGAAAGAAGAGGAACTGGAGGCCTTCAAGGTCCGGTTTCGAAGGGCCCAGGAGGAGCGGGTGGAAGAACAGAAGCGGCATGAGGCCGAGGTCGAGGCACTGAAGGGTGGCACAGGGGTCGATATGGAGCTCCTGGTGGCCAATCCTTCTTTCAAGTCCACCTTCGACCTCCTGGTGAACATGGTGACCGGCTCGATCTGTAGCCTGGTTGCCCGGAGGTGCCCGGATTTTGACCTGGGCAACATCACCCGCCCTCCGACTCCTCCGCCAGTCGTCACCGAGGTTGAGACAGTGGTGATCGAGCAGCCAGTCGTTGCCGAGGCGGTGGTGACTGGGGCTCTAGTCGACGATGTCGGCGCCTCGCGGAGCCTCGAGGAGAAGGAGGCTGACAGCTTCCTGAATATTGAAGGTGGAGATGACGCTCCGGGGAAGACTGGAGAGGAGGAGGCTGGCGCGTGACTTCTTTTTCCTCTCTTTTTTGTAATTGAAATCTCGCCTTGTATGAAACTTCTAATATTTTTTGTCGTACCTTTGTAGAACGTTTCTTCTCGTTATGAATGGATTTACGCTTTCCTTACTGCTCGTTATATCGATATCTTGTGCTTGTTGTATGGATTTGCGCTTTCTTCTTTTGTTTCTTCGAGTGGAAAGTTTTGGCGTCTGGAGTGAGTAGGGCTTCTGTACGGCTCCTTTTGTTTTCGGATCCTGATTCATATGTCATTTTTAAGCTTGCATTCGGGCCCGCTTGACCCTTCATTTTCGAGGGGCGGAAAGGGTCCGCTCCGACGAGAGGAAAGGGTCGGCTTCGACGAGCGGAAAGGGTCGGACCCGATCACTGTACTTAGCTGCAAAGCAAGCCGTAGAGGTCAGGTTGGGCGATGCCTACGCATCGCCCCTCCGACGCTCAAGTTAGTAATGGTGATATGAATGAGTAATGATAAAGTAAAAGTTAATGAATGAAATTGAAATTGGATACGCGTATCTGTGTACTAGTGATAATATTTCTTCAAGTGTTTGATGTTCCAGCTGTTCTGCACTTTCCTTCCTTCTAGCGTCTCAAGTTGGTAGGCCCCGTGTCCTACGACTCTGGTTATTTTGTAAGGGCCTTCCCAGTTGGGGGCTAGCTTTCCTGCTCCCAACTCTTTTGTGTTTTGAAACACTCTTCTTAGGACCAGGTCCCCTTCCAGGAAGCTTCTCAGTTTCAACTTCTTGTTGTAGAATCTCTCCACTTGGATTCGTCGTCGTGTGGCTCTGGTTGCTGCGTCTTCTCTTATCTCGTCTATGAGTTCCAAGTTTCTCTGCAGTAGATCCTGGTTCTCTGCTTTATCCGCGAATTCTACCCTTGGGCTATGAGCAATGATCTCGACAGGCGCCACAGCTTCAACTCTGTACGCGAGTGAGAATGGTGTGGCCCCGGTGGCGGTCCTTGGGGTGGGTGGTTCGGTAGGACCAAAGGACTTCAGGGAGTTCCTCCACCCATCTGGATCCGTGCGGGCTCAGTTTTTCTTTAGCGTAGCCATCACCGTTTTGTTAGTGGATTCTGCCAAGCCGTTTGCTTCGGGGTATCGCAGCGTTGAGAACACTAACTTTATGCCGTAGGTATCACAGAAGGCTTGCATTCTTTCACTGGCGAATTGACGTCCGTTGTCCGTGCGTATTTCTTTAGGGATTCCGAAGCGGCACAGGACATGCTTCCACAGGAACTTGATTACCTCCAGATCGCGGGTTTTTCCTAGAGCTTCGCCTTCCACCCACTTGGTGAAATAATCCGTTACCATGAGGATATGGTCTTTTTGGCCGGTCCCTTTTGGCAAGGGTCCTACTAAATCCATTCCCCATACCATGAATGGCCACGGGGTAATCGAAGCGTGGAGGGGCTCCGCGTTCTTGTGGGTGGAAGCCTCGAAACGCTGGCAGCTATCACATTTTTTAACGTGGTTGGAGGCGTCTTGCTTCAGAGTAGGCCAGTAGAATCCAGCCGTGATTATTTTGTGGGATAACGACCGAGCCCCGGCGTGATTCCCGCAGTCGCCTTCGTGCACCTCAGCGAGCACTCTCTACGTATCGGGAGAGGCGATGCACCGAAGGAGGGGTCCTCCGAATGAACGCCTATACAGACTGCCATTGATGATTATGAAGTGGACGACAGCCCTTTCGATCTTTGTTACTTCATGCTTATCTCCAGCTGGGGGTTCTCCGCTTAGATACCGTGTGATTGGGGTCCTCCAATCATTTTCGTACTGACTGACGGGAGCGACGCTGTTCTGGGTTGATACGGAAGGGGCGGTTAGCCAGACCTCGGGTACCGGTCGCGAGCCCCTAGGGGAGCTGGTGGTGGCCAGGCTTGCCAGAGCGTCTGCTCTAGCGTTCGATTCCCGAGGGACGTGGCGGAGATCCCATTCCTCTATTGATTTCTTAAGTTTTTCGATCATAGAGCGATATAGCTTTAGACGTTCTTCCTTCACGGCATAGGTGCCAGCCAGTTGGTTGACCACTAGCTGGGAGTCACTTTCAGCGCGGACTCTGCGAGCTCCGAGTTCTACTGTCAGCTGCATACCTTGGACGAGTGCTTCGTATACTGCCTCATTGTTGGTTTCTGGGAAGTCGAGCCTGATGGCTCGCTCGTAGTTTTCTCCGTGCGGATCTGTGAGGACTATCCCGGCACCATTGCCGTGCATATTACTTGCTCCGTCAACTTTTAAAGACCAGATGCCGGCGTCCTCGTCAGCCTTTGTCATGTGAGCTACTTCACGTTCTGCTTTTAGTTGTAGGTCAGTGGAAAAATCAGCAACGAAATCAGCCAGTACTTGCGATTTGATGGACGTTCGTGGCTCGTACTGGATTCCGTAGCCCCCTATCTCGACGGCCCACTTAAGTAGGCATCCGGACAGGTCTGGTTTTGATAGTACGGCTCTTATAGGGTAGGCTGTGACTACTTTGATCGAGTGCGCCTCGAAGTAAGGTCGTAGTTTTCTGGCGGCATTCACGAGTGCCAGGGCGAGCTTCTCCAAGGCGGTGTACCGCGTTTCTGCGTCTAGCAGGGACTTGCTGGCATAGTGAACTGGGTATTGTTTACCGTCCACTTCGCGTACCAAAACAGCTCCGACTGCATGATCGGACACGGAGAGGTAAAGCAACAGGGGTTCGCCATCAACTGGTTTTGACAGCAGGGGCGGACTGGTTAAGTAGGCTTTTAATTCCTCGAGTGCTTTCGCACATTCTTCAGTCCACTCGAATCGTTTTCCTTTCCGTAGCACATTAAAGAAGGAATGGGTCCTTTCGGAATAGCGCGATATAAAGCGACTGAGAGCGGTAAGCCGCCCGGTCAATTTTTGCACTTTCTTCGGGGATTTCGGATGCTCTATGCCCTGGATGGCCCTAATCTGTGTGGGGTCTGCTTCTATTCCTCTTTGGGTCACGATATGTCCGAGGAATTTGCCGGAAGCTACTCCGAATGAACACTTGGCCGGATTGAGCTTCATGTTGTATTTTTCCAAAGTTTTGAAAGCGTCTTCCAGATGGGCCACGTGGTCTCGAGAACTGAGCGACTTAACGAGCATGTCGTCAATGTAGACTTCCATTGTTTTACCGATTTTCTCTTTGAACATTGAGTTGACGAGGCGTTGGTACGTCGAGCCTGCGTTCTTCAGCCCAAACGGCATCACCTTATAGCAGTAAATGCCTTGACTGGTAATGAAGGCTGTTTTTTCTTGGTCGTCAGGGTGCATTTGAATCTGATTATACCCGGAGAATGCGTCCATGAAACTTAACAGCTCGTGTCCAGCTGTCGCGTTGACTATGACGTCGATATGCGGCAAGGGATATGGGTCTTTTGGACATGCCTTATTTAGATCGGTGAAATCAATGCATACCTAGTTTTTGCCGTTTTTCTTCTTAACGACGACGACGTTGGCCAGCCAAGTGGGGTAGTGTACTTCCTGCACTGACCCGATGTCGATGAGCTTCTGTACTTCCTCATTGATGGCTTGGTTCTTCTCGGTGGAGAATTTCCGTCGCCGCTGCTGTACGGGTCTGCAGCTAGGGTCCACCTGGAGACGGTGCGTGATGATCGATGTATCGATCCCTATCATGTCGCGATGCGACCAAGCGAACACATGAACCTTCTTCCGGAGGAATCCTAGGAGGGCGTTCCTGACGTCTGCGGGTAGCTCTGCCCATACGAAGGTAGTACGGGTTGGATCAGATTCGTCGATGGCCACTTCCTCTAGCTCTTCGGCTTCAGGTCGACCGATGGGGGCCGATATAATGTCGTGTTGTTGAGAACAGACGGCCCGGAAGCTGGCATAGTAGCAATCCCTTGACGCTTTCTGCTCGCCCCGGATGGTTTGAATTCCCCAGGGAGTGGGAAATTTAAGCACCTGATGATAGGATGAGGGGACAGCCTTGAGTTCGTGAATCCACGGCCTCCCCAAGATGGCGTTGTGCGCGGAAGTGGCGTCTACGACTTGGAATTTCACGTCCAGTTTCAGACCTCCGCAGTACATGGGTAGAGTGATCTCCCCTACCGTTTGTTGCTGGCCTCCGTTGAAACCGTAAAGGGTCATGGTTACCGGCTCTATCTTGCTCACAGGGATTTGCATTTCCTTTAAGGTTCGGAGGAACATGATATTCGCAGAACTGCCATTATCTACGAGTAGCCTCTTCACTTGACAGTTTGATATTAAAAGCGATATCACGAGTGCGTCGTGATGGGGATGCAAAGTCTTGGCGTGTCCTCCGCAGTAAATTCAATCGCCTCGTGCTGTTGCGCGGGGCTAACGTGGTGGATCTCGTGGTTGAGGATCCTGCGGGCCCTCTTGGCCACTGAACGTGATCTTCCGCTAATCTCCGAGCCTCCGACGATCACGTGGATCGTGCGCTCAGCGGGCGGCGGTTTATTTTGAGGTTCCGAGTTCCCAGTAGGGTTGGTCTGCCTGCCCCTCGTCCACGTGTTCTTTCCCTTGTTTGTTAGATACTCGGTGAGGAACCCATTCTTTAGAAGTTCGAGCACCTCCAGGCGTAGGGCTTAGCATTCCTCGGTCTTGTGGCCATGATCGTTATGGAAGCCACAGAATTTCTTCATATCCCGCGTCTTGGGGTCGGATTTCATCTTAGCCGACCATTTTACAGCTCCACCGAGCCCCTTAAGCACGTTGTTGACCAGATAGTTCTGATCGACACAAAGATTGTAGGGCACCTCGCCGGATCTTTGCGTTCGACTGTAGGGATGATCGCATCGCGACCGACGCTCATTTTGGAAGTTCTTGCGCTCCACGTATCTCGACCCCGAGGAGATTCCTCGATATCGATCCTCTCGCCGCTGACCAACGAGGTCGTAGGCCTTCTGCTCGTTCAAGCGAGCGATGCGGTTCGGTTCGTCCTCTTCCCAATTGATTTCTGCCCAGGCTTGTGATAGGACAGAGTCCATGTCGTAGCAAGGGTGGCTGGTCAGATCGCGGTATAGTTTCGAGGACACGTCCACGCCATTTTTGAACGTGAATACGGCCGTCAAAGGAGGGCAGTTCGGTATGGAGGCGAGTTCCTGATTGAAGCGCCCCACATAAGATCGCAAGGATTCCCCCTTCTTTATACGTATGCTGTTGAGCGCATCCGGATGCTTAGCCACGCGTCTGCAATTAGAGTACTATTTCCGGAAGGCCATGTGGAACTCCGAGAAGGTGGAGAATGAGTTCCTTGGCAAATTAACGAACCACTGAAGGGCTGGTCCAGTGAGGCTCGCCCCGAAGCTCTTGCACATACAAGCCTCGCGTAGGTCGCTCGGAACCGAGGTGGTAAGCATCTTCTGTTTGTAGAGGGCAATGTGGTCCTCTGGGTCGGTTGTTCCATCGTACAACTGGAAGGATGGTGGTACGAACCTTGCGGGGACATCCATGTTGGTAATATCTGGGGTGAAGGGCGAGTCGGCATAGCTGTCCCGTGGGATGAGAGAGTCCGGGGGAATTATCCCTGGGATGCGGCAAATGAGTTTTTCCAACCCAGCCATACGCGCCTCGAGACGCTTCTCATATTCGCCCCGCGGCGGTTCGGTATCGAGGCGTTCAGTCGGATGGTTTACCTTCGTTCCCAAAGGTCTGCGCCCTGGATCCGACGTCGCCGACGTGTCGAGATCAAACGCCTCCTCCAGGTCATGGGCCAAGTTCTTGCGGGGATTCGTTGGTTTATCGCCAGTGAGGGGCTCATCGATGAAGGGTTGCTTCTGGGGTGCCTTCTCCTTGCGGAGCTGCTCGTTCTCCCTACGCAAGGCATGGTTGGTGGCGTGCAACTCCATGATTCTGGAGTCCGTCTCCTTCGCACGGCATCGGTTTTCCTCAGCCTCCTCGGCTAGTCGGGCCAGGATTGTATTCAGCAGTTCCGGAGGCACGGCTTGAGCGCCGCTGGTTTGCAAAGTCTGCCGCACTTACTCGTCGACAGGGACGAGATCCTTCGGTGCCAAGGAGCTCGGTGGGCGAGCCCCGGTCGTCTTCCCCGCTTGATTTCCCATTTTCCCGCTATTTCCTGACATTGAATCAACGAAAAGAAAACGAAAAATAGTTCCAAGGGCCCCACGGTGGGCGCCAAATGTTGAGGTTCGATTTCACGAGAAAATGGAGCCCTTAGAACTTCATGAGAACATCACGAATAATAACGAAAATTGGAAATATCAAACGAGAATTAAAGGCGGAAACCAGATATATGGCGAGTGAAATGGCACGAATATAATTGCTGTCAATAATGAAAAGAATCTGTAAAGAATTTGGCAGAGTTACGACTATATTTTGCTAAGAGAGAATAGATGATCGAAAATGGAGCCCCAGACCTCTATTTATAGACAGGATAGGGCCTGGGGCGAGGATCCTAACCCTAGCCGTCGTGTACCAATGGCTCGCCGCTGATTTCAGAACGGTCGCGGATTTCTCGGGGCGGTTAGGGCTGCAACGGTCGAGCGCCGCCATGCTGCTAGGGTTTCGTTCTTCCAGAGCTCCTCGCCACCGACTATCTTGGCTCCTCGTTGCCGAGGTTCTAAGCTCCTCGGTCTAGAAGTCCGAACTTGGACTTATTTTGCTGCTCCGTCTGGCTCTTGAGGTTGGTCCCTTGTACTGGGCCGTTCGCGTGGGCTGAATTATCTAATAGGCCTGGGCCTCGTGGGCCCGGCCCCAACAGATAGCTTTAGAGAAATCGATAGAGATTAGAAGAAGATTGTTAATCTGTGAATTCGTAATGGTAACCTTCTCAATGTGGATTGCAGTCTCTATTTATAAGCGCTCCTTAGAACGTCTGAATCTCCTGCTGTTTGGAGCTGTTGTGAGACAAAAAGAAATGTGTGTCGGTCGAAGTCTTGCTGATAAGCTCCGTGCGGGTAACGCGTACAAGCCTATTTGCTAGTGATGATTTCACAAGCAAATCCCTAAATGCTTGTAAATTAGCTTCTATAACAAATCGATAATTCACATACAGTAAGTTACAAGTTTAAAGCAAATCTAGCTAGACACTCTAATCTGTGGGATGTTTGACTCATCAAAACAACATATAAGGAATGAATTACAAACAATAATTTCTAACACATAGTTATAACTAGAGTTGATTGTATTCTGAAAATTAATTTTTTTCATTTATAATAACTATTAATTAATATTAAAATTTTAGTTATATTTGAATATTTCCAAATGTTGGTCCCAAAACATATATTACGTTACGTAGTAGAAGTCTTGATTGTGTGTGTCCAAAATTGACGATTACCCTGTTAATTTTGCTACCTTTTGAAAACTAGTTAAATAACAAGTTACAATGTTAACCCTTTTTGTGTGAGTATACTCCAATAACTTTGACAAGTATTGGGTTTTAAACAAGCAATAAAGAAAGATAAACTAAAGGTAAATAATCCAGGATATAGAGTGGTTCGGATGTCAATTGATCATACATTCACTCTTTGATCATTGATAAAAAAATCCACTAAACGATTTACAATACATTGTAAAAAGGTTTCTTCTTTTGCGGGAAGCACCAAAGTCCTCCGACTTTTAGATGGGTCTCAGTCGTCGAGCTTTACTACAATCACCTTTCGCTAGATTCTCGGATTGACTTCAATCTAACAAGCTTTGACATTAGCGTGTCACTAAGCTTGAGAGATAGGTGGTGGTTTGTTGCGTATGTGTGTTCTCATAACTTGCTTCTATATGAACTCATCAACTATCTCAGATTCATTATGTCACTAATACAACACCAGAGTTTCATGATTAACACACAATAAATGTTTTTTATTTTTTTAGAACAATTGAATCTTGCAGATCATTTGTAAGCAGATAGTTGTAGAAGCATTAACCCTATCTCCCAACTTTTGTCAGAATGTTCATAAACTAGTCCTATGAATCCATATCTTTTTTAATTCCAAGACTTTCTCGGACTGGCTTACCAAGGTTGACTTCCTTAGTTTTTTTTTTTTTTTGTCTTAATGGACTTGTTTACTTTTATGCAAGTCTTTTCAGTCTTGTCGCTTATTTGTCTTCTTTCAGACTTTATCAGTTGAGACTCCTTCTCAACTGATTGTGGCGAGAGTGTCAATCTTCAAGTCTGCGTTTGATTCCTTCTTAAGAATGCTGGAGTGAATTCTATTCTATTACAACTCAATGTATCTATACAAGATTACATGTTAATGCTCACTCTAATTTATCATTCTAGACTTAATCATTTTTAACTAAATACTAACTTGATCAATTTGGTTTGACACTTCAAAACTATACATGTTAAAATTGCCAGCAATAAATGTGATGCCAACATTTTTAAAAACTAATGTGAGAATTATAAAAAGGCAAAATTAACTATATAACCCCAAATAACGTAATAATTGAATGAATAATTCTAAATACAGCCTCCTTTTTCTCAACATAGTTCTTTATTTTAAAAAAATAAAATAAATATTTAATATTCCTATTTTATCCTCATAACCCCTATGATAAAACCTTTAAAAAATAAACAAAAGAAAAACTCTAACGTAAAGGCGTATAAATCTAAACCACAGCCCCAAAAGGAAGATAAATATTATTGTTCCAATTTTTGATAGCCATCTTCCACCCCGTAGAAATTACATTTAAAAAAAAAATTAATCTCTATACACTCCAGGATTGTAAAACTTGTTAATCTTTTTTCATTGCTAATATCGAAAGGTTTCGTAAAGATAATAAAAAAAGAAGAAGACACCGATGAGTTGCAGAAGTTCTGAAGCTTACTTTATTAAAAAAGTTAATCACTCAAAATGGAAAAACACAGAGAAGGCGTACAAATGCTAAGGAAAAAGTTGAGAAGAATGAGAACGAGAGACACGAAGATATGAATATGATGGACTAACAGTTGAGAAACGTGGTTATAGTTAATAAGGAATGGCTTTGTAAATTTTGCTTTTGATTTTTAAATTATAGACTAGAAGAATAAAATAATAATATTAAGTAATAATATATATATATATATATATATATTTAAATTTGGAGGCTATGTTAAGAAAAAGTATGGATACATTTAGAATTATGCTAATTAAAATTATAATTTCGTTCTTCTATTTTTTTGAGATTATCTAAAAAATTAAAAGTGGATCAAGCTTTTTTTATTCAACTTTATATAGTTGAGGAAAATAAGATTATAGTGTTATTAGGCGAATTCTCCTTAGACATATATGTAAATACGGGGAGCACCACCCAAGAGTTTGAGAATGCTCTATCTGACAATGTCTTTTTTTAAAGGGTAAATAGAGGAAAATATCTTAAACTATTAATATTTTTGGAAGATACCTCAATCTATTTTCATAAGTTAAAAATACCTTGATCTTTACTTTTATTTATGAATTATACCTTGATCTATTAATATTTTGGGAAAATACCCCAATGTATTATTATTAGTTGAAAATATCCCAATCTTAAATTTCATTTACAAATTATACCAAAATGAGAAATATTATTGACTCACACAAAAATGACAGTCAAAACAACTATCTTCGTCTATATTAAATTTAATGTATTAAGCAATCAATATTTTCTATATATTCTGAAAAGAATTTAAACTTTGTGTTCTATTCTTTTTCGTGTTTCCTTTGGTTGGTGTAACGTCCAATCCAAGATGAATGTGCATTCATTTCGATACAAAATCACACGTAAAAATACGCATCGAGAGAAAAAATAAGGAATTCAAGCAACCGAATGAAACATAAAAAAGAGCAGAACATAAAGTTTAAATATTTTTCCGAAGATAAATGCATTTGAATATCTAGCAAATATTGATTGTTTAGTATATTAATTGAATACGAACGATGATAGTTGTTTTTTACCATTTTTGTGTGAGCCAATAATATTTTTCATTTTGGTATAATTCATAAACAAAATTAAAGATTATGATATTTTTAACTAATAATAATACATTGGGGTATTTTTTCAAATATCAATAGATTAGGGTATAATTCATAAATGAAAGTAAAGATTGGAGTATTTTTAACTTATAGGAATATATTTTTCCAAAAACGTCAATAATTTAGGGTATTTTCTCATATTTACCCTTTTTTAAGTATATATGTATATATTATAAAGATTATAATAATTATTCTATTTCGAGATGACTACGATAATTAAAATCTACGTCCACTTCATCACGTAAAAATAAGTGTAAATATATCAAAATAGACATTTTTGCTATCAAAAAACCTTAAATAATCACTATTATGTATTCATTCAAAAAATGGCCAAATTAAAGTGAATGGACACAAATGTCCCTATTATTTATATTGTTTATAATTTTACCAATCATGTTCACATTATTTCTGAAAATAGTCACTAAAAAATACATTTAACGAATTGCACTGAACATTAATTTCACTTTAACTATTACATTTGTAAAAATAGATTAAAAAAATTATAAGAAATAGGTTTTGCATTTGATTTTTCTTGTGACTGAAAATTTTAAAAATAAATACAAACATATAAAATAAAAATTGTGACATAAAAAAATAGTTAGCGGTTTCATTCACCCACTATTCGATTGTGTTTGGGTGATTTTTGATTTTAAAAAATAATGAAATTAATAATAAAAAATGAAGTAAAAGAAATAATAAATCACACAGTTGCCATTTGCTACTTCTTATTTTTATCTGATTTTGTTTTTTACTTTTTTTTCTTTTGCAATGAACAATTTAATTAATTAATTAAATATATTTTTATTAATAATTAAATTAAAATTATATCAAAATAATGGTTTTATAATATAATGACATAATAATTATTCAAATTAATTTAAAAAATAACACCATTTATTATATTATATTAAAATAATAAATACAAATCAAAAATTGCAAAAAAAAAATGTCCGATCTCTTTTTATCTAAAAATATGAATATTGATACGTTCACAAAGTTGTAGCATTTTTTAACATTATTTGACTAATTTTTTAACATTGTAGAAATCATATGTGAAAAGTAAGGGTAATTTAGGAATATAGCTATTCCTTGAATGTATATATAAAAATGGCTATTTAAGGTTTTTATATAATAGAATGTATATATAAAAATGGCTATTTAAAGTTTTTATATAATAGAAGTGATTATTTAAGATTTTGACTCAAAAAATAATATCTTTATGACTTTGTGGAAAGCCAACAAACAAAATCGATATCAATGTAAACTACAAACCGAACAAATCACAAAGTGGGGGACCAAAATTTTCAAAATAAATTTCTCGTCTTCTAGTTTGCTTTTTCAGAAACATTTTATTATTATTATTTTTAAATAGACTCTGTCTCTGTGTTTCTCCCTCTTGTTTTTATCTTACCCTTGCTTTTACAGAAACCATAAAAAATAGAAATAAAAAATTATTTCAGCTATTCTGATTTAAACAAACTACCTTTCTTTTATTAATTAACTCAATTAAACTATTCGATTTTTAAAACTAATTTAATTGAACTCCTCAACTTTAGAAATTAATACTTATTACTCATTTAAAAGAGAGAATTGAAATGTTTTATTGAATTTCTAATATCTAAATAAATCTTCAAGAATAAAAATAACCCCAAAAACTCAAATCAAATCTATACGTCGAGTTGTGCCTTAGAAATTGTAATTAAACTAAAAAAAATTAATAAATAAAGAGACCTTAAAAACTGAAAATAAGTCTTTTACAATTTAATCTAAATCTAGAAGTTCAAATTAAACCTTTGTAATTGAAAATTCTATCTTAGAAATTAAAAATAAAAGATTAAATATTTAAATATACTTCTATAGGAATTATATTTAATTTTTAAAATGGTCAAAAACCATTACTTATTTGATGCTTTTATTGAGCTGACCTGATCAAACTATTCATGTAACTATTGTATAAGTTTTAGAGGTGTATTAGTATAAATCTAATTAGACCAAAAAACTTGAAGACTCAAAAGAACCAAATAAACAAAGTTCAATTCATTACTTCACTTGACAGTTATAAGGAGAGAGCCACAACTAATGGTAAGAAGAGAAGATATTCAGCTATGAGAGGAGTACTAACTAACAATTCAGACTGAACAACTAATAAAAAGAGGATGTGCACACAAGGTATAAGCTCAGCTGACTCATCCATCAGTTAATGCTTTTGACTTTCACGACATCCCATCCAATGACAAAAAGCTGCAAATTTGTACATCCTAGTACAAATGTTAACCTACAAGAGCATGGGGCTATAGCAACATTTTTCAACGACTATAATTCAAATTCACTATATGAATACCCAATAAAAAAGAAGAGCAAAGTTAGTGATAACAACATTCTACAGTTCCATAACCGTATCCGCTCATATCATTCTTTCTATCAGGCTCTCTTAGCCTTATATGCTTCAAGCGTGAAGCAGCTGGAGGCTCGATCATCAGCCAAGGCTACGAAACATCCCAGGTCCATTGGGTCTACCACCCAAAAAGCAGACGTTCGTGAAGGAAACAAAAACCTTCATACCCTGTATACCCCGTAGTTGTAATCCTGGAGACTTCTTAGAAGAAGAACATAAGTTGCAACTTGTTGGGAAATTATTCATAAATCTCCCTTAGGATCGTATTGTAAAAGGTTTTGTTGGATCAAACCTTAGTAGATTGGTCGATCAATTGCTGAATTCTAGTATAGTCTAGCAACTCTTGTAATGTCCTGTATAGGCTAAAGTATCGAGTTGTAATAGATTAGACTGCTAGAATCACTCCTAGCAGGTTGTGGATGCTAGAGATATTAGCATACGAAGAAGACTGCTAGAGATAATAGCGGTCAAGTGCTAAGGAGGGGATTGCTAAGGGAATAGCAATCCTATGTTAAAGGAAGAGACTGTTAGAATCAAGTACTCAGCAGTCAGAAGAACAAGTAGCAGAATGCTAGAAGGAGATTAGCATTTGCTAAGAGCAATGTATAGCGGAATGCTGAAGGAGTCAGCATTCGCTAGCATATAGCAGACTGCTAGAGGCGATAGCAACCCAGAGTCAAAGGAATCAAGTGCTAAACAATAAGCAACTGCTGAGCAGTCAGCAGTCCGATACTTGTCTAGCAGATTGCTAGGAAGGCTTAGCAGATCATTCCGAGAAGGCTTAGCAGATTGTTCCGAGAAGGCTTAGCAAGGCGAGATAGCAAACAATGACTGCTACACTACCGTTCTGACACACGTACACGCAAAGGACAAAACTTTCCCGAAGTAGGTCGGAAAGTACTGTACGACGTCGGAAAGGACGGATAAAGTCGAACCACTCTTGGACGAAGGAGCCATTGTGTCTAACGGGTATAGAGATTCAAAATTTGAATCTCCAAGTGATGATGTTAGACATTTGCGATGTTAAACTTTTCAAAGTG
>JAPKLW010000881.1:0-35277 GCA_026898455.1 Plectranthus barbatus
TTTGCGAAAAAGAAGAAGCATTATGAAAAATATAGAACATCATATAATGTTATTCAATTGTTGTTCGTGTATCAATAGCTGAAAATAATATGCTCTGTGACTTTGATATATTATTGTATTTGTAGAGTGACTTTGGCCGTACGATTGTCGAAAACTTTGTTTCAGGGTGAAGAATGAAAAAGAAACCCTCTTAAAAAATTGTCAAACTTGTTGTGGCTGCGGCGGATTTTAAATTAGAATAATTCCAAAGTAACGTAAAAGTTTACTGGAATGGCAACGTCTACATCATTAATTACGAAGAGCGTACCGTTACCAACGCCACTTCAAATTCAATGCTAATTTATTCTCAGATTCTCTAATTTATTAGTATAGATGATCCCAATTTACCACAACCAACACATAAATCAACGCAACACATCAATACAAATAAATAATAAACTCATTATTTATTCACAAACAGTACTGAAAAATACGATCCAGAACCAAAACGAGAATAACGTGCATCAGAAGAGCATAAACAAAAGAATAATGGCATTAATAATTGTAAGGCGCAGCAATCATCACGGATTAAAAATATGCAGAAAATTTAAAAGTAGCACAAAAGATGACCGCGCCGATCATCCATGCCTGAGGCGATAAACTGTTCAGCGCCAATCGAAATCGCACCTCTTCGGTTCGTAAACCCCCGATGCAGTGCCGTTCGAATTCAACGGGATTCTCAGGTCGCAGTCGATCTTCGGCTTCACTTTGGATGATTTCACGAACGCGAACTTCAATCTAATCCTCAGATACAGTTTAATGTCGATGTCGTACATGCCGGCGGCCCGATTCTCGTTGTATTTCGACATCTCATTGGCTCCGAGCAGCACCAGTTGCTGACCTTTGAACACAGCGGTCAAGCTGCTAGTGTTCTTCTTTCCTTGATAGAAATTCCCCAATTCGACGGTGGAGAATCGCTGGCCCTGGTAGAAAGCCCTAGCCTCGATCTGGTCGTAGTAGATGCCTATGCGCTTGTTCGGGTTGCGAATCGTCAGATTCAGAGCCAGATTATAGTGCAGCGTGCTGTTGTTGATGTTGAACTCGGTAATCTGCGCGCCGGCGGCGTGGAACTTGACCGTGTTGGGGCGGAAAATCAACCACAAGATGAGAACGATGATTCCGACGATGATAAGAATGGTGAAGACGATCTGGCAGATACAGGTGCAGATGCAGTTCATGATACAGCTGCAGCAGCAGCTGAAGGGGTTGCAGCAGCATCCTCCGCCTCCGCCGCGGCCGGGGCGGTGGTAAGTCTTGGACGGCGGGATGGAGGGGCCGTAGTAGGCCCCATTCAGGTGCGGCTGTCTGGTTTCTCCCATTCGCTCGGTGCTTTTTGGGAGTGGAATTGGGAGTTTTGGAGGAGCAACGAATATTTTTGCTTTTTGGATGAGATTGAAAAATTAAAAAGAAACTGAAATCTGATAAAAGTAAAGTGGTTACGATTTACGAATATGAATACATGTATTTATAGCTTTTTCTTTCTCTCTCTACACAAGGGAAGATGGGAGATATTTTAGACGTACGTGAAGACTAGAGGGGGGTGGGTGTGGTGAAAAACAGAATTGGTAAAAGGGGAGAGGCATTGGGCCGCGGCTTTGTTGGTTGGAACTAAATGCACACGCGTCGGCGGGTGATTGGTTTATAAAATGGGGTTGGGAATTGAATACTTAGGGATAGGGTTGGGATTAAATCTGGAATACGCGTTGCTTGATGCTGCTGGGAAATTTCATGAAAGAGTGGGGCTTGACCTATTTTGGATCCATAATCAATGCTTTGTTTTGAATTCTATTTTTATTTCATGGTAATATTGTAATTAACTAATTATTTAATATGTGTTGTTCTATGTATATTTTAGGATCGTGCGTGTAAATTATAAATTTTAGGTTAGTTTTCTCGAAGTGAATTTCAAGGCTACTATTGTTATTATTATTTAATTAATATAAATTGTATACAATTTATGCACATATAATTCGGAATAAATTTTGGAGAATTTTACTTTTAGGGCCTGTTAGAAGAAGCGTATGGTTTTTATCTTGTTGTGGGCCTATTTAAGGGCTTGAATTGCTTGCGCTAACCGCTAGTCTCTAGATATCGAATGGGCATCATGTAAACCCTAAAATTGAAAGAAGAGAGACAAAATACTATTGCAGATGCATTTTGCATCGGATCTTGAAATTTGTTTGCACCATGATGCAGCGTTGTTGATGAATAAATATAATTATTACTATTTGAAATATACTATGACAATGGATATAACACTAATGTGCAATCGAAAGGCCAAATTTATTCCATTTGACATTAATGTGCAATCGAAAGCAAGCATGAAATTCAAGTAAATTCGTTACAACATAACTTTCCAACATCTCCCTCTCTCTAGAAAACAAATAACAACAATAGCTTTACTTAGATTGCAGCGAAGTAGTCCTTGCTGAGCTTAGGGTCAGGTTTCATGGATTTGTCCCCGGGTTTCCATCCAGCCGGGCATACCTCGTCAGGGTTCTCTTGGACATATTGCAATGCCTGCACAACCACCTCCAGTGTTACAAACCAAGACCAGCCAGAACAGGTGTTTGCACACATTCCCACAAATGCAGATTATGTTTGGGATGATAATGCCATATGATTTTACCAGATAGATGTGTCACTAAAACAGGCTAGACTTCAATTAGGAATGAAGACTGTCTTGTCCTAGTTATGCTACTATGTCGTGAGGCCAACACGTCTCCCATAAACATTATTATAAAACTAAATTCCACCAATCTGACCATGCTTACATCTATGTTCTAGAGTACCTGAAGTGTTCTCAGTGTTTCATCAACACTACGGCCAATTGCAAGATTGTTGATGGTGGAGTGCTGAATAACTCCCTCCTTGTCAATGATAAATAATCCTCTTAAAGCAATTCCCTGAAACAGCACCACAGCAAATTCAAAGAATTCGCAAATTAATTTCCTTTTGACTTTGCCTGTAAGCTTAACATTTTGTAATCAAGACAACCAGGAACTGAAAGAATTATATTTATATACCTGATCTGGGATCAGCACACCATAAGATTTTGAAATTGATTTGGTCACATCAGAAACTAAAGGATACTGTAGATCACCCAAACCCCCTGACTTTCTGTCTGTCTGGACCCATGCAAGGTGGGAAAACTACAGAATGCAACCAGTCAGTTCATGGTCAATGTGATAAGGTTTCAATGAGAGTAATCTACAAAAATGAGCACATAAGTTTGTTAAGAATCAATACACAATACATACCCCAGATTGAACTTATTGATAAGAAAGCATCACGAGGCAGCATTAAATCAAAGGAACAACAGGAAACTAACAAAAAGTCGGTAGAACATACAAACAAACATCCACTGTTGCAAGGGCAGTCATAGAGTAACACAAAACAAATAATTATTATGCTGTGAGCACTAAATTTTCAACCAACTGTTTAGAAAAAAATACATACCACACTGTCTATGGATACACCCAAAACTTCTGTGTTCACCTTCTGAAATTCTTCATACCGATCACTAAAAGCAGTGATCTCTGCAACAGGGATTAGAGATTGATTGGTATGTGCTAACTAGTAACTACTGGAAATAACTAGATAAATGATAAGATGTAAAATATGGTTACAAGGTGCCTTTCTTTGGACTTACCAGTGGGACAAACAAAAGTGAAATCCAATGGGTAGAAAAAAAGAATAACATATTTCTTCCCAATATAGTCAGAGAGTTTAACCTGCAAATAGAAGCAACTCTTGTCCACTTAATAATCATCAACAGATATGATAAGAACTAAAAAAAAGGACCAGCATATCAGAGAGAGAGAGAGAGAGAGATGACCTAACATCTCTCTCATAGAATGTGGAGTATCAAACTTAAGCAACTTAGGATAAAAACTATCAGAAACGATTCCAAAGTCTAAACAGTTTGAATAACCCTTCTGTAAATTTGCTGAGAATACTATAATTGTAACTACATTAAAGAAGTTGATTTTCTATGTGCCTCCGGAACGGCAATGAGTTCCCATTTCACAAAAACTTATAACACATTTCAGTTCTTTTCCCCAGTAATAGTGGTGGATAAATCCACCCAATATTTGAGACATTTCAATTCATTTTCTGAAATATAATTAGCATGAATTAGATGATGATATAGAAGGCTTCAGTTTGCAATAACATAAGTAATATTGAGAACAAAAGCAAACAGAATACTGAAATGGATTCAATGTATATAATAGTAAGAAAAAGAAACGACAATATATTGACACCTTTATAAATGAATCTCTGAATTTACCTTGATAAATTCCTGATCAAAAACAGCCTCTGCCTCAAAATCCGGAGCTACATTTCCAACCAATGGAAGTTCACTCTGTAAAAGGATATAAATATCTCAAAACAAGAAAAGAGGTCTGAAATTTTCTAAAAATATAAAAATTTTATCATAGCATGACTTATGCTAATGAGCAGTCGGCACTCTTAAATCATTAAGGACACGTTACCGGCATGAATCAAATAGAGTTTCTTCCAAATCCATTGCATTAAGTTAGAGTGCATTGGTTTCATTTCTATTTCTATCCTTCCCATCATATTAATTTGAGATTTTGAGAAAGTTCTTTGGTTTCTTAACCTATTTCCAAATTTATATTCCATTTTAAAGATAAATCTCAAGAACATGCTAGCATTCATGTCTTTTGATGAACGCAGCTAAAACTCTATGAAATAAACCCCACTCATACACAAATCCCCGGCACAACTTAACTAAAAGCTCATTTTGTTTTTATATCACAACTGAGATTAAAGGAACAGTAAATGGAAGTCAACGGCGAACTTACGGCGCGAACAACCAAGCTCCGGCGTCTGGAAGAGAAAGAGCGAGGGACACGGGAGACGACGGTCTTTCCGATGAAGGAAGAATTAAGGAGAGCAGGCCGTAGAGAGACGGATTTTTTTGAAGAAATGTACGCTTTGGGATTGGGATTGGATGGCATGACGGCAGTCATCGAAGCAGCAGCTGAGCACGCCATTGTTACTGAATTGGGAGCTCTCCTGTGTCCCTGTCTCTCTCTCACTCTGCGACGATGAATGAGATGCGGAGTAGGTAGGGATCTTAAGGTGGAGACTGGTTGAAGGGAGTAGGAGAAGATAAGTGGCACACTACACTCCCCAAACTACACTCCCCAAACTACGTCGTATTATGGAGTGGACTGGACTGGACTGGACTTGGGCCGTTACGCTCTTGGGTTTTCCATTGCCTCCATTCTACTAAAACTATTTATTTATTTATTTTTTATTATTGAATTATCTTCTTTTAAATGAATAAATTTTCACTACGTTTATATATATATTTTTTTTAAAAACCCATAAATTTGAAGGAAAAAAAACTTGGTATTTCGTTTCGGCTCATACAAGAGAGTGAATAAATGATGGAAGGTTTCTTACAAAACATAAAAAATCTAAATAGAAAATTATGGAATATTCAATTGTTTTGGTTAGTAGTTGGGCAGTAGCATCTGCGTGCGTGCCTGCAATCTTTAACATTGAAATTTATGGAAATTTACATTTCATTAATTGTTCATTAATTTAAATTAATTATTATGTGAAAATTACAGTCAACATTCAAGAGAACGGAAATAAGTATCAAATTTAAGATGATTTAATAATATATCTAATAGTTGGAATAATTTTATATAAAGTGATATATATGATATTACTTTTCAGGAATATATTTACGTAGATATTGATGTAATGAATATGTAAAATTTAAACATTTGATATGAAGCAAATATTTAGTTTAAAATATGCAAAATTTAAATATGTAGGAATAAGTGAAAATTTTGAATTAAAATTACATTTTTATTCAATATGCTAGATATATTAATATACATACAAAATATTTATATATTCAGCTTTAGAAATATTCAATTTAATTTTAAATAAAAAATTTCAAATATACAAGAAAATTGTATTTTTATATTTTGATGGTATGTCCAATCGTTTCCTTTTATAGTTTAATAACATTGTTTATGTTGAGGTTCGTTTTTACGATTAAATAGAGCTCTTGGAACTTTGTTAAATAACAACAAGCAACACTAAAAGAAACTTAAAAAGAATGAATTGAGATAAAGAATAAGATGTGAAATCTAAAAATAAAGGTGTGTTCAATTCAGTAAATCCACGGGAAATTTATCAGCGTTACAACGTAGCTTTTGAAGCGTAAAAAAGATACAAATTTTGAGCTCTTCACCCTTATAGACAATGTGAGGGGGAAGAGTACCTAACCTAACCCTAGCTTCGAGCGGTTCGTGCTCGCCGAGAAATCAGGGACGGCTCTGGGTTTTTCGGGGTCGGTAAGGGCTTCTAACGGTCGTGCGCCGTCAGGCTTTTAGGGTTTCTTCGTCACGCTCCTCGATACCGACCCCTTACGATGCTCGGTGTCGAGGAGCTAAGAGGGTCGGTGGAGATCTCCAGACTTAGGCGTTTCTGGATCTTTTGTCACTCCAGGTGGGTCTGCTGCTTTAACCCAATCGCCATTTGAGCCGACGTATTTACTGAGTCTGGACATGATCCCAACAATAGCCCCTTTTGATTTCTGGGTCTACTGTGGGTAGGCATTAGAATCAAAACTTCCAATCGGAATGCACTACAGAGTGTGGAATTTTGAGGCGTCCAAGAGACTGTCCTCGGCCCCAAGAGGTGCCTCCAGAGAGAGCAGCTCCGATGGGAGTAGCCGGGATACTACCCCAAGCTAGTACGATGATTCCTTGGGAATGCAAGCGTATGACTAAATTTGGTGGCACCGGGATGCCGTCCTGTGGGCCAATGCGTGGGTTCGGAATTCACGCAGGTTAGAATCATTCTGGGGAATGTTCTCTGGCATGGAGCGGTAATCTCATGCGTGCACTCTGCATAGGCTCCGGGGAGCGCTGGCGGGAGGAGTTCTGGCGGATCGTGAGACACCTGTGGGTTTCCAGGGGAAGCCCCACATTCCCGTTGATAGTGTCTATCGCATCAGAGTTCTTCCTACGAAGTAAGGATTTTAGCCAGGGGCTATTAGAAGTGGGGTCGAACCCGAGGAAGGTCGGCCTTCAGGCGCGAGCCCCGAGTGTCCTCGGTGTCGACCCTGAGCCTTGGACAGTTTTTTATTTTGCCGCCCAAGCAGTGGCACGACCGTACTTTGAGTCGACTATTGGGGTAATTTTTAAGATCCGAACAATTTTTTCTTTAAACCGTAGGACTGAAGAGTGGACGTAGAACAATTGTTCGAACCACTATAAAATCCTTGTGTTTTTTACTGTTTTATATTGTTATATTCTGCGCATACATATTTGAAACTCAACACATCAAGTGTTGAAGTATAAACTGCGACATTGAAATTAATGATTATTCGAGCTAAAACGCATTTGATAAACCCTTGCTAAGTCGAGACCTTAGCAAGATAAGTGCAAGATTAAATTAATACTTCCGTTGCATACGAAAATACTCTGATCAGGGACCAACACCATACAGTACATTGTTGGGTATTAATTAGCGAACCCGAGTTGCACATAGAAAAAATGATAAATTTTGCTTGAATAAAAAAGTTAACATAACTCGACTTTTTTGGTGATGTTCAAAAACAAAATCCTGTGAATTTATTCGGTCAAAACCAACAATATCATATTAATATGGAGTTGGAGTCACAACACATATTTCCTTAATCTTTGGGAATTAGTAATAAGATCCTAGGGCAGTAGTAAATACTAAAATAGTATTGCACTCCACGCGATGCGTGGGAATTATAATTTTTTGCATTAAAATTATTTTGTTTGATATTTTTTTATAAACAAATGTTATATATTTTTAAACATGTAAATCATAAGGTTGTATTATAACATATACAACAAAATTAATATATTATGTATGTAGTATATATATGATATTATATTGAGATTCATTTAGTTTACTTTATTTATTTGTTAAATTTAATTATGTTTTTGTAAGTATCGTGTTAGTTTCTTATTCAAAACAACATTTATATATTAATTTCTTGAAATTCAAAAAATATATAAATATATTACTCCCTCCGTCCCATAACATTAGTCCTGTTTTCCTTTTTCGTCTGTCCCAAACATTAGTCCTCTTTCCTAAAATGAAAAATTAATACACACTCAGTAATAAAATATTAATTTCCTCTATCTCTACTCGCATTGGTATCTGTGCCGGAATGAAACAAGACTAATGTTATGGGACGGAGGGAGTATATTTGGTCATAGTTTATAATTTTCAATGCTAATGCAAATTTTTTATTTATTAATGTGTAATACCTTTTATTATTGTATTGCTAAGAAATCTTGAACTTTATATTTTTCACTTATCTTTCTTTCTCAATTTTCTTAGAACCAAAATATATTTTCATGATTGATGTACTAATGCAAATCATTTTTTACATTATTGGATAAATATTTTACCATATACATTCATGCATATTTTATACATATCAAACTTAGACCTCAAACTCCTTCGCATGCAATTTGATTTGCTACTCTCAAACGTGCTCAAGATTTATATATATCTCCTTCTCTCATCAACTCTTAAACATTTTCAGTTATAATATTATAACATGGTGGTAATTTTAACACTTCATTCAAAAAAAGAATTATCTCCAACAATGCATATACGTCATAAATCACCGATTATGGGATCCTATATTCCACTTTTCATATTTCATTATCAATTCCATTGCTAAAATTATTAGTTTTTATTTAATATTTTTATAATCTTAATTTATTTTTGTTAATTCAATCATAGGGTTCACCTCACCCAATTATGGTATATACAATTTTTTTAGTATTTAATTTTCAATTTTTAACTAAAATGGAATAAGTCATAACTATAATTTGTGTTCTTAAAAAATATTTTTGTTCTTAAGACCATCTCTAACAGCAACCACTCCAACCACCCAACCATTCAACCTTTTTAATATTTAATTAATTTCTCTCTCTTCCACATCATCAATATCATCTCAACCCAACCACAACAATTTTTCATACTTTATCAGCAACCACTCAACTATCCAACCACGATATTATTTATAATATTTATTTAATTTTATTTTCAATTGTACTTCCTACGGACGGGTTCCGATTGATTATTTTTTATGAATGGTATAGATCAATCAATATGATTTAGTATATATATATTAATTTTAAATAAAAAATAAGTATATCAAAATTGGTCTCTATTTGTAGAAAAAAAAATTAAGAATTGTAATATGATTTTAATTTGTTTTTATTTTATTATACAAGATTTATATCAATTTTATTAGTGTAAATGATATAAAATTAATTAATCAACAATTTAGAGACAAGTGTCTCCATTTGATTGGCCAAAAAATAAAAAAAATAAATAAAGGAAAGGAAAAGTAGATGGAACCAGGAGGTTGAGGTCTCGTCTCCTCCGAACCGCGGGCGGTTGCTACAAAATCTTCAAAACATTTTTTAATATTATTATTGATTACATGGCATGCGACCTCAGTCCATGAGGTCGCCGTTAATTGTGGTCTAAAAACCAATTAGAATATATTGTATTATAGTTAATTCATGTTTTCGTAAAAATAATTATTAAGATTGGTAATCACACAATAACACTGTTTTGAAATAGATTATTTAACCATGTTTATGTGGATGTCAATATTCTTTTTCCACATTATCTCCCATTAAGTGTACACTTTTGAAATAATTTATCTAATATCGAAATAAACATTAACGAAATCATATGCAGTTTAACTTTTCAAATCTGTTACGTAATTAAAATATTATTTTTCATAGTATTTTTAATAAAAATTCTAAATGATTTTTAAAAAAATCAAAATTTGAGTAAATAAAGTAAATTTTTTTTTATTGCAATTGTATATGATCGATTGTTATTTCATATTAATTCTTTTGCGTTCACATGATGATTTGATTTAATATTCCTACATAAATTATCTTTTTTAAAAATTTATTCATAAGTTCTCATAAATACAAAATGTGAACTAATTATATATCTAATTTGCTACTAATATTATTTGCAATCGATTTCTGAATTCTTTTAATATTTTTTATTTTTTAAATTTATCAACTAAAATCATACACTAAATGTGATTTTTGGGGAACATTCTATAGTCATCAAATCATGTAAGGAAATAAATTGATTATTTAAATATTAATATACTAAAAATACAAAATTAAATTCAAAATTTAGATGCAAAGGATTTCTAAGAATTTTTTTTAAGAAAAATATTAATAGACATTTTCTATGAAAAAAAAATAAAATCATTATATTAATTGGTCTTATATGACCAATTACTATTTTGTTGGGCTATCATTAAAATTGTAGTTATTGTTTTATTTAATAATAAATAATGTAGACTCTTTTAATATTATCTCAAATGATCAATCATTAAATATTTAAAATTTAATTATAGTTATGTAACTTATGTTTGGCTTGCACCCACTTTGCAGTTTTATTTATTTTTTATTAATAATTTTATTTATAATAGTTTAAATTTGTTTTTTTTTTTTTTTATGCTATTCACTTCACTTTATTTGTGGCCAACTTATGATTTGATATAATATTCTATCACAAATTATTTTATTAATTGAAATGTTTTCTTTATACCGATTTCAATGTCATTATATTTCAAAATGATATTTGCTCTTGTAAAAAAATCACTAAATTAATTTAATTATAGGAGTTTTATCGATTCAGGATCCGAAAGATAGATTAATTATCAATTCAAGATCCGAAAGATTAATTGTCAATTCAGGATCTGAAAGATCACAAAAATTCTCAATCCAGGACCCGAAAGATCATACAATTCTTAATCCAGGACCTCATTGACAAATCATCTTTCGGGTCCTAGATTGACAATTTAACTATCTTTCGGGTCCTAGATTGACAATTTAACTATCTTTTGGGTCCTGGATCGACAATTCTCCTTAACTATATTATATGGATTAGAAAATTACAAAAAATCAAAAAACAAAAGAAAATGACTAAAATGTGGAGAATTTATATAACAAAAGTTCTTCGTAATAAGAAAAGAAAATGATAAATTATACAAATTACAATTGATGTTGCTCTTACATATAAATGTGAAACTAAGCAAATATATATTCTTATTTTGTCTTTCTCCTTAAAAAATACTCAACTCATTACATCAATCTAAATGATACGATCTAAAATAATCAAAAGAACTTCTTACAAATTACTCGACTCATTACATCAATCAAAATAGTATGATCTACAATAATCAAAAGAAAAGAAGACTAAACAAAACAAAGAAGCATAGTTAAATTTCTTATTTGAGATGATATAAAGAATTTATGAGATTGTAAATAAGGGACTCATATTCATAGAGTGAATAGAGAGTTCAAATTTTAAATATATTTACCATGATTTAAAGACTCATAAAAATAAAAGTATCATAATTGATTTATTCCGATTCTTGTTACCTTTTAATCGTTTTCATAAAATGCTGATTTATACATATTTCCTTTAATATATCATCAATTATAGGGAAACAATAATTAAGAAAAATTTAATTTAATTGATTTGTACACATTTTTCTAAAATATATAAATTGATTCTATGATTTAATTTGTGCACCCCTAATTTCCTTGTAACATGGGATTATAATTATATTTATTTGTATTAAAGGGAAATAATAACTAAAGTAAAATCAATCTAATTAATTTATACACATTTTCCTAAAATATATAGATTAATTCTAGGAAAATGATAATTATGGAAAAATCAATTTAATTGATGTATACATATTCCCCTAAAATATATTGACTAATTTTTGTATTCCTAATTTCCTAAAAATATATTATACTAAACTAAGATTAAAATACTTTTTGAGATTGTACACAACAAAAATCCTAAAATATGAAACTGAAATAATTTTTATTAAATTCTCCGATAATGTCTAATAAATCAAGCTAAACAAAAATTGTGCTATTTCTATCAACCTATTTTTTATGCAATAAATTATTCAGAATTTTAACAAACTTTAAAATTGACATTATTCGAGAATATATTAAATTAATTTTCACTAATATACTTATATTTTGTTTGTTGTGTCAAATATATTAATATATTTTCTCAATTATTGCGAAAATTATAAGGACATGTTAACAAATAAATTCATTCAATACAAAATTAATTATGTAATGTATTACACAATATTTCCCTTAAATATATATTAGTTATGTTGAATTAATAATTAAAAAAATTTAATTTAATTGATTTGTATATATTTTCCAAACATATATAGATTAAAATTTTACATATTTCCTTTCTTGAAAAAATTGATGAAAGTTCAAATCACAGTGAAATAATTATAGAATATTTTACACAATAATTAATGAACTTAATAGATAATTAATGAACAATTAATGTAACTGAAATTTCCATATTTTACCTACGGCCTTACTTTAATATATATATATATATATATATATATATATATATAGATAGATACTATCAGGATTTGTAATTCTTCTTAGAAAATAGAAAATCATGTCATGATTTTTTGATCATGCAAAAACTATGGCAGTGAAACATCGTCGATCAATATTGATAGGAACTTCTTTTTTATTAGAGTACTACTAAAAATTGATACATATCTCCTTTGGAAAATTACTAAAGATTTGGTATTTTATATTGATTAAGAGATTACAATTGATTTGAATAAAAATATTCCGAATTTAGTTGATATTATTTGTTTTATGTTAGGAACGTAATTATGCACTCAAATGGATGCATATTTGTTTAGAATTATAATCAATAAATTAATATCCCTCAATTATTATTTTCATATAACCAATA
Source organism: Plectranthus barbatus (assembly GCA_026898455.1). Lineage (NCBI taxonomy): Eukaryota > Viridiplantae > Streptophyta > Magnoliopsida > Lamiales > Lamiaceae > Plectranthus > Plectranthus barbatus. The sequence continues at coordinate 12,889 of JAPKLW010000881.1, forward strand.
AAATTCATTTATTTTTACAAAATCGTGGTCTAATTTTTCTTCAGCTGAAATTAAAAATATATTAATTAAAAAAATAATTTAATCAATTCAAAATTTAGAAAAAAAAATTATATGATTTTATGATAATATATTAATTGGAGCATAAATAAATTGAATTAATTTTTTTTAATTATAATTCTATAATCATAATTTTTTTAATTTATCTATATTTTAGAAAAAAACTATTGTAATGAATTCAACATTTATATCTATATTAAAATAATGGATACATGTTTCTTTTTGTTGCAAAGTTAAAAAAAATCAAAATGCGTGTAAATTTGAGTATATTTATTTCAAGGTTAAATAAGTTATTTTGAAGATGTGCAATCAGTGAAGGGGATGCATGAAGAATATAAATGGAACGTCACGTAAAAAAAAAGTAGAGAGAATAATAAAAAAAATAAAGTCGAAGAGTTAAAACTTAACATCAATGTTATAATAGTCAATAAGGAAACATGGACTTGAAGCATGAGCTTCGTGTTGTGGAACACAAATGATGAAGTTATTTTGGCTTGAAAACGAATTCACAAAGACAAAAACAATATGATGCTGAAATGAATCAGTACGAGGTATGTACTAATGTCTACCGATAATTGAATAATATCGTATAAAAATCAACATTGTTGAGAGGATTGTCAGAACATTATACCTACTATTAATGGTACAAGATTCATTACTGTAGTGTGATATCCTTATCTTTTTGAAGATATTAAAGAATTGAGGATGGAGATTGAGTGTATAAATTCTTAACATACATTTGAGTAATAAATAAAATTGCACGCCAAACAATTTGAAAATCGAAGTTTAATACATGTGAAACATGCACCAATGCATGTAATTAAATAACTATCTAATGATATATCAAACAGTATTTATAATACATAAATTATGAAAGTTTCATTTTGAAGGGTGGTTGGGTGGAGAGATTATAAATTAGGAAGTGAAACTCATCAAATCAAAAAAATAATATGCAAGTCTCGAACTAGGAGCACAAATAGTTAAGCGCTTTATCTATGATCAATTGATAATATGTTCGAGATAAGACACCCTACCCATCTAAATAGTGTAGCCCAATCTAAAACAAAAAAAGCATAAACATTGTTTAAATTAAAAACTAATAGGCTTATAAAATAAAAATTACAAATTAAACAATATAATATGACATATATACTATATGAATAAATTATATACATCATCATATAATTTTATGATTTACACATTTTATATATATATATATATATATATATATATATATATATATGCTATTCTTTACAAATAAGATATAAAATATAATATTACAATATAAATTAATAATTAAAGTTCTCACACATCGTATAGGTGCAATAGTATTATTGATATCAAAACAATACTAGTGAAGCACATACATAAACACATTATTTACTCTATGTTACAAACTTTTGGAAAATGCATACACTTATAAATCACAAACTGTTAAATCTATATATATTTTAAATAAACTCGATCCTTCAGTTATTTTATAAGGAATTCTTGTAAATAAAATTATTAATTTCCTGCAGAACTTTGTGAGCAACTTGTGAGAAAGGTTGGTTGACAAAGAAACCATGTTGCTCTCCTTCAAACTCCACATAATCAACCTCTTTTCCCATCTCTTTCAATCTGTGGAAGTAATGCTCAATTCTGTCCTTCATCACTTCTTTCCCTCCCACCAACACCAATATTGGATCAACTTCTATGCCATCCAAACTCGGACTTGAAGGCCCAAATGGGTTTGATAATGGATGGTCCAGTGTCTCTCCACTAGGTACACATAGCCGCCAAAACCTTGATATACATATACATGTACAAAAAATTAGGATTAGCGTCTCCTTGGGGGGTCATGGATTCGAGTTTTATTGGGACATTTAGGTGTGTAAATTTAAATTAATGTAAATAATTTTTTTTAAAAAAAATTATGCTTATTATAGTATGATCAAGTCATAGAAACTACATCTTGCATAATAAAAAATAAGTAAGCACTTAGGCAAAAATACATTGTTTATGACTAAGAGGTTATGAGTTTGAAGTTACTTGAAGATATATAATTGTGAGTTTAATGCATTAATATTATATAATAAAAAAAAGCGCAAGCAGTAGTTGCCTCAAATTAAGATTAGGATAATACTTATCCTGATCCTATCTCTTTATCTAGAGCCCTAATCCTATACATCATGTCAACTAATTGATAATTGAGATTAGCATCTGCTTTTATGGATGAGGCAATGTTTATCCCGAAAGGGAATAACCAACTACATGTGTAAAAATTAGAATAAAATAAAACGTAATTAATAGTATATATGACATATACGACCGTTACAATTAATTAATTGAATTATTTTTCAGTTCAGATGTATGGAAATTGGGTCCTACCATAAATGCACGTAGATTGAGTATTTAATCAAATTTAATGAAGAGAGAAATGGTCTTTGTCCGCTTCAAATATTCAGAGATAAAAATAATAATTTGTGGAAAGTCACGTCCAAATTGAAGAAGATATTGTAGATTTGCTGACCTATGACATGTTGATAAAATTTGAAGTGGTGTCAATCGCAAATCGCAATAATGCTGGTGTTTGTGTATACAAATTAATTAGAAATTTTCGGCGTCATTCACAAATGTTTTTTTTTTTTTTTGGTTGACCATTCACTTTCCTATCATATCATATAGTAATACTATTTCAGTATAGGCCATAGAGCGGAAAAATTATGCCAATTGGAAAAAGTAAAATATTTTTTTTTGGTTTGCAATGAGACTTAGCTAGACACACAGTGTATTATATATAAATAATCCCTCCCTGGTATTAGTCTCATTTACTTTTGACACAGTTACCAATATTTGTGAGTTTAGTGAAATTAATATTTTCTTGGTGTGAGAAATTTTTTTTCCATTTTAAAAAATAGGACTAATTCCGTGGAACAAACAAAAATAGAAAATGGGACTAATACAGAGAGAGTATATGATTTCTATTACCTATTTTGGTGAAATGAGTAAAAGAATAATGTTTAGTATAAAATGGAAAAGGGACTTTGACATGAAGCTAAAAAAATTTATATAAACTATTGTGTACTCAAATGATCAAAGAATGAGTTGTATATTTATGTATTTCAAGGTGCATTTTTATTTGCTTTGTTTTGAAATTATAAGCCACATTGGGTTGTTAAAAGTTTAGTGCTAGGCCTATATTACTCAATTCTGTTTGGAATTCTTGCAATATGATCAAGTTAAATAGTGTCATCTCGGGTGCACAGAATCTCCCCAGTTGGAAACACTTTATTTATAATTAAGAAGTTATAGAGTTGAGATTTTTTTTGAATATACGAATGTGTTAATTTAATTAAATATAATTTTTTGTAAAAAATTTAATAAATTGGGATTCACAATAATTCAGTACTTAGAATTGAGGCATCTGTGCAGTCACATTAAGATTCGGCTGCAGCCCCTTTTCATTGATGGTCCAGTAGAAGAGAAAACCTATGAATGGCAGAGAGAGATTATTGAAGAATGATGGGGACGAGATAAGATTGGAAAAGGCAATCTTAGGAATGTGGTGGTTAGTGGATTCCTAGATATTGAAAAAGCTCTATTTTATAACCACATACACATACACCACAATCCACATATATAAATGCCGCCAACATTCTTCATCCCACCCCACCACCCTCCACCCGTCCCTATCCTTGCAAAGTTTTCTCACCACTATTTCCCTTCCCACCATATATATATAATTATATAATATTAAGTGCATTCATTTGTAACTTTATCTCCAATAATAAATTAAGAATTTTTATTATATATACTACGTGAGCTAATTCATTATAATATTTGTGATATATATTCTTTTTTATAGATTTACAGTAATTTTAAATAGACACCTACTCACACACCCAAATAATTATAGAAAAGTTCAAACAAATGACTGCTCATCACATGTAATATATTTTAACCGCTGCACTTCAAACGAAAAGATAATATTTATAATACTTTATTGGAGTATAATAAATGTTAAGTTTTGTTTATTACTGAATCTATTAAGGGGTAAAAGTGGACTCAAGCCCCCTAAACCATAATTTTATTCAATTTTAATGATAGGATAACATAATATCTTTCAACGATGATTGTTAAGAAGAAAAGGGGAGTCGATTGTGTGAAGTAATTTAGGAACGAAAGGGTTGAATTTTTTTTATAGTTGTAGTCTTAAAATTTTAAATTTTTTATACAATATTAAGATTAATTTTATGCATTTTTATATATTTTATTATTATTTAGCTGATGTTTATACTTTATTACATGATTTTTTTTTATTACGTAAAAGTCTAATATAGCCCCTTGACATTTATTTTTGGATTTGTCCTTGGTTCCGCTTCATATAACGCACATTAAATTCATTATATCAAATGTTTTATAATGAAAAATCACACATTATAATGAATATTTTTAGTTCATTCTTGAAAACTTAGTTCTCAAAAAAAAAATATATATATATAATACATGCTAAAAGTTAATTTGTGCTAAATAGGAATGAATCTACACCATTCATTTAAAAATATCAATGGTTCAGATTAAATTTTTTTTCCAGATTTCATGTTTAAATATTTATAAATCAAGTTTTATGCAATTAAGCACAAACGAAAATTATATTTAATTTTTCAATATTTGATATTTTAATCTCAACCATTGATACTATCAATTCAATGACTGAAATTCATTTCTATTTAATACAAATTTTAATTTTAGCACTTGATCACAACTATATATAAAAGATCGTGTGAAATACTAATCCTCCCATGAGAAAAAAAAATTATTAGTTGATATACAATCAATCAACGTTATAATTACATAACAACCAAAAAATACAATCAAACAACAAAATAAACATAATCAAATAACTTTCTTATTTTCTTAGGAGAGATTTTGGTACCGAATTTGCTTCTTGTAATATAAATTAGCACGCCTTTTATTTATATATAGTGCATAAGTCATATACTTCTAGTACAGTAGATAAATGATATTGACTATATTCATTAATTTGAAAAGTTGTAGTACGTGTTGCCTTGGATCATCGACATCGCTTTCATAATAGATATAGATATATATACTCGATTGTAAAGTGGAATATTGGAGCACTAAAGGGACGTTGTATTCACAGCCTTTTCGGATGAATTATTGTACTCACCAACACTACTTTCGACTCAATAGTATACACCAATTTATTTATGATCATTAATATTAATGGATATTAATAATATACTAATTACTAAACATGTGATGTGTTTTCCCAAAACAGATCATGTATACTTGAGTTTCAATTAAATAATTATTTAATTTGTAGTATATATTTAGATCATTCTATATATAGTAAAACATAATCTCTTTCTAGGCAAAATAGGGTTTGATGAATTAAGAATGGATTTCTTTTTGGGATGATGTGAGTTATTTTTGGATTAGTTCTTTCTAAAGATGGTAAATGCATGTGCAAACAATTAACCTAATTTCCATGCAAAAATATGTAAAATAGAAAAGATAGAAAAATGTTTACCTTTCAAGAATCTCCAAATTCAAGAACTGCTCAGGTGGCCCTTCTGCTTCGGATTTAGTTCTAACCACGCCGCCAAAAAACGGCGCCATCAGCACGTAGCCCCGCACCCGGACCGGGGCTAAATCCGGCGACCCACGGCGGAGCTCCACCGCAAGATGGTGGGCCAGGTTCCCGCCGGATGAATCACCCACCACGAACACTCTCCCGAAATCAATCCTCTCGCGCAGCCACTCATCAGCACCGCCGCCGCTGCCACACAGCAGAGCCTGCTGTTGCAGCCACTTCACAGAGCTCAGCGCATCCTCTACAGCGGCGGGGAGACGGTGCTCCGGGGCAAGGCGGTAGTCCGGCGCCACTACCAAGACTTGCAGCGCGGAAGCGAGGCGGAGGCAGCAGGTGTGGCAGTTGGGCCACGTCCTGGAGCCGACGCAGAAACCCCCGCCGTGGAAGAAGTAGAGGACGGGGAGGTTGGCGGCGGAGGTGGAGCGGGGCTTGTAGAGGCGGAGGTGGAGGTTGTGTTTGTTGTCGAATAGGCAATCTTTCCAGACGGCGGTGCCGTCGTCCTCGACTTTCATGGGGAACTTGATATCGTCGGACCGGCAGATGGAGCCGTCGCTCAACACTTGGACAATTCCTAAACAGTCTTCCACCACATGAGGAAGGGAACCCATTTCTCTCTCTCTCTCTGCCGGGGAATGATGAAGAAAATCTGCAAGTTAAAGGCACATAAATAGGCTTGATTGCTGGAACGGGTGCAGAAGATACAATGGATAATAACAAGGGCATTTATGGAATTATCTATAAAACTAGGATAGGGTTTGTATATTTTTTTAAAGAAATTGGATACCCAATTTTAATGTGGAGGAATACTATTAGGATAGGCTTTTATCTATTTTTATAAAGAAATTGGATACCCAATTTTAATGTGGGTTGACGATTTGTGTGCGAGTTAGATTGTTATCATTCATATCAAATATGTTTATGTTGGATCATTTCGTATAACCAGTTAAGAATACAAAATTTCCGCATCATATTATATTCATGTCAGTATTGTGTTATTCGATCAGATTTTTGGGTACTTAATAGGTAAATATTGTGCTTATGTCTAGCCGAGTCATGTTCGTATTTAGAATTTAATGTGTTCGTATTTAAAATTTTAATGGCTTGTGTCATATTTAAATTTGCATTATCATCAAATTCATACAATGTATCATGTTGTGTTGTGTCAAGAATTAGGACTTTCCTATCGTAAAACCTATTTCAATTAGTTATAAATAAAGTGATTTAACTATTTTTCTTACAAATTAAATTGGAAATAAGAAGGGTTCGAATATATTAATATAAATATAAATATAAAATCACGTTAGGTATCAAAATAAATAGATATAGTTGAACTTTGGAATTACCAAGGATGGACAGACAGCGTTGAGACTGTTAATCCATGTTCCTCAAAGTTGATTTGCAATTGATCCACATGTCATTGCCACAACCAATGATTTGATTAATAGTATTATTCTCGTGAAAACCTCCTATTTTCTTTTCCTACATTCGTGTCAAGTTTTTGAGGGCTGTCATCAAAAGCTGAAAGCAAATTAAACCATTTATTAGGATAAGAAAAATTAAATTAATCACGATAATAATGAAATAAGATTATAAGGACACGTACACTCTTAGCTAGTATTGGAGTCATGAAAATAACGTTCAACTATATTGCAAACCATTCAAAAGTTGTGAAAAATTAAAATGAATATACATGATTTGATATTTCTCTTTGGATGAAAATAGATCGAATTGATGTTAATCCTTCCCTCCACAATCACATGCTTCTAGAAAACTTGGACCTTGAAGTGTTGAATTGAACCTTAATTTGTCTTGGCTTTATAAATTTGATGAATCTTGAAACTAACAAATTTAGTGAATTAAAACATGTTCCTCAAACATGATTTGTAGTAGATCCACTTGTCACTCATTAATTTATCAAATTAACTTCGTCAAACTTTCGATCTTATTTGGATGCACCTTTCACTCTTATCTTTATTGTCTTGTTCAAGCAATTATCACTATAAATGAGCTAGTTGAATAATTTTAATTTGGTAAAAGTTTATTCAATGAAATTCGACAATTAACTATATTTTGAGGTCTATTACATATTTTTATGATATCGATGCCCATGTGCAACAAAGATCTTGATGTAATTGGATGTCATTTTCCCCAACTTTTTTTCTTTTATTTTTAGTATTATATTGGTGGCTGCTGCGCGAAAAGTCGAACCTCTTTAAGATGAATTCATAACAGGGAGACTGAAACAGTCCGAATTTAATCTCTAAGTGCTCGGAAAAAAGATTGTACAAGAAAATAATGTTATCAACTTTCACGAATTAACCACTACCTTAAAAGAAATTGCCTTTTATATGAGAAGTAGAAGCTACATTTAAGAAAAGCCGGTCCAATTAAAGAAACACAGAAATTAAAAATTTAGTAGGTAGTGACAATTGACCTAGTAAAAATATAATAAATTAACAGTAGTGGATTGGACTAGGCTATCAAGAAGAATGAAGAAAAAGACATATATGCATGAAATCAAAGCAAAGATAAATTTAAAAAAAAAAAAAAAAGTATTTCAAACGGGTCACAAGATTGGCTCCATGTATTCAATTCCGAATTCTTTTTTGAATTTCGTTCATTTCAATTTAATTAAGTGGGTCTTCTCTAGACAAACTGTCAACTTAGAAAATCAAATATTAACTCTTACCAAAACTGGCTATGGAAACAGATAACCTTTTTTATGGCTCATAAAGTGGGAAAATTATAGGAATTGTTTTGGAGTCTAAGTGCTGTGGGGGATCTAATCAAATTTGAAAATAGAGTATATATAGGTGACGCCGAACTCGGATCCATTCCCCCAAGTGAGGTTTCATCCGAAAAAAAACGGAAAACAATAGCAGAATTAGATGCATACATGGGGAGGTATAAGCTTTCCTGGATTCATGATGTCGTTGGGATCTAAGGCAACCTTGATCCTTTTCATAGTCTGCAAGGCCTCCATTCCAAGTTCTCTCTCCAGATACTGAAACACAGATGCATGTCAATCTCACCATCAGAAAACTCAGCAAGATTATAACAAACTTTTGTTAACTGAAAAGGCTTTATGAATTCAAGTTATCGAATGCAGCCCAGTTTTCCGTGTATAGAACTGTACCTTCATTTTTCCAGTGCCAACGCCATGCTCCCCAGTGCATGTTCCTGGTAGAGTGCAAAAGAATGGATTAACTTCGAAAAAAACTGTTAGAATGTCTGAAATATACATCTTTTCACATATTATGTGCTAAGGAATTCGAAAATGTTGCTGATTCGAAGAAATAATAAGGTACACCATCACCAAATGACTGGAATTTGATCGCGTACCATCCATATCTAAAGCTGCATGCACCATGAAACGGTTCAATCTCTCAGCTTCCTCCCGTTGTTCCTCTTTATTGGGATCGAACAAAACAACCGAATGGAAGTTTCCATCACCAGCATGAGCAATAACTGTGCTGTTATAGCGTACGTTGTATCAGGAATAGTTGAAATCATGCCTCAAGTTTAAGTCTTATAAACTAAAAACCGAAAGTAAAATACCAAACTAAAGACGATGCATCCAGCTCTTGCTTGGATCTTGATATTAGTTCAGCAAGGCGAGATAGTGGAACACATACATCCTGAAATATTACAGTAATTTGAAATAACAAGTCAAATAAGAGGCAACACACCAACAGCCGTATAGGGAATTCAAAGAATCAATAACAATAGGAAAATGTATTGGACAAACACAAAATATCTAGTTAAAAGATGCTCAGGCATTTCCAAAAAAGCTGGAATGAGCTAAAAATTGATGGAAGCTATTGTTCTAAACAGAACAACACTGAACCAACCGTTATCAATGCTTCGGAATTTGGTTCCATGGCAAAGCATGCCCAAAGTGCCTCCTTCCGTATCTAATGAGAAACAGCAGATAGAAGATTAACTTAGTTACAGATCATACCAGTGGTATCAGTGAAGTTTTGATACGGCATACCTTCCAAAGTTCCTTTTTTGCCTCAGTTTCCTCTGCAAACACAAAATCTGAGCCATTGTGCTCAGAAGCTATCTTCTGAACTATAAGTGTTTGTTCACGAGAGTATGCTTCTGTCATTGTTGGAACCAAAAGATAACATAAGAAATACAAAGCATGCAATCATGTTTGAGGAGAATAATATCATGTTCCACAGATAATGAAATTAGCAATTGGAAACTATGGACAAATTTCTGTCCAAATGAAAATATTCAATTTTTAGTAATAGTAACAGTAAAAAAATCCAAGTCAGTAATTTCAACTGCCGCTCAGGTCCACCAGTTAACCTTTTCAATACATTGATAACTTTGTAACAAGAGGGTCAATTCATAGTAAGTTAAAAATATCAAATACAGTGAAATAAGGAATAACATCATCTATACCAATCAGAGCAATATTAACTCACGAATCTAAAATACATGTCCAAAGAGCATCAATGAAATGCTGATTTCTATCTTCCAGCTTGTCAGGTTTAATCAACCCCACCACCAACCTCCAAGAACAAAGAATAAAGACAACGAAGCTTCTTTTATCCCAAGAAGAGAAAAATAAAATTGCTAGGCAGGTATAGTTGTACTTGGTGCATATATGAATGATAACCATATTAAATAGAGAGGCAAAAATCTTATAAGCAGAAACAATATAAAAATAAAATGAGCTCCACCGTTAGGAAGAATGCCAGCAATTAGATCAACACTAATAAAATCATAGCTTATGCAAAATGAGCATAAAGACATGAGGACCAGTTATCCAAGCATATAATATGTAATTCACCTGTGCCAATAAACTCAAACATCAAAGTTGGGACTTCAGGTAAATCTTTCCCATTAGCAAGGTTGATTGCCCTTACTTGGACCTCGTCCAGAAGCTCCACCCTTGACACCTATTATACAGACGAACAAAATAAAGAGAAGACATAGAAATGATAAACAGTCTATCAAGTATCTCGTTTGTAATTTACATCAACTAAGCTTTTGAATCGCACAAAAGTTTCCTATCTGAAAGGGTGAAATGAAGAAGCAAATGCATCTTCTCCGAGTTCTCATGAATGAAATAAGCTAAATTCTTGAGATGATATAAACAAGCAAATTGTATTAGCTACTCCTTCAAGATCTTTATCTTCCACATTTCAAACTTTGTTTAATCTACTATCAGGAAAATTAGTGGAGAATAACATATATGCAAAAGAAAGGACCAATTTGAGTGAGGCAAACAGACCTGTATGCCAGATAGCATAGTTGCAATAGCAACATCTGCAGCATCTTTAATTGTAGGAAAGTTGCACATTGCTACCTATGGAAGATGAGCTCATGATAAAGCATAAGATCTAAAATAACAAATTAACATCAGAAGAGGGAGAGACAATAGACTGAAGAAATATGGAAATACCACTGAGGATTGAGGGATCTTTTGGAGGCGTAATGTGACTTCTGTTATTACACCCAATGTTCCTTCACTTCCAATCATGAGACGTGTTAGATCATACCTGAGAATTTGATTCGCAGTTGTTACTCACTGATAAAAGTAAGATAATGAAATAAAGATGATAGAAGTTTCACTAGCCCAAAAAAAAAGTGCTGAAATGAAAATACTTGATAAGAACTGGTGAGCAAAGAAGAGGAAAGGTCAAAACATGCCCTCCACAAGTAAAAGTATCAAATGAACAAAGAAGGAAATCGGCAAAGTAAAATGATTTACCAATCTCAGTAACTAACAAAAGAGTTGTCATATCTGGAGAATTTTATATCACAAGCAGTCTCACTCTAATTAAGCTTTGAGCATCTTAAGTGAAACTATATAAGGACTTAAGTAGTTCAATACTATGGACCTAATATTGGCTGGTATTTATGATAAAGAACACACCCTGCAGCACTTTTCCTGGCACGAGACCCAGTCTTGACAATGTCTCCATTTGCTAGAACCACCTAAAAGAAATAAGAATCAGAAATGTGATCTCAGTGACCATAAGAGTTTAAGAAGAAATACACAAACCTTAAGGTTGATGACATTTTCGCGCATAGTTCCATACCTACATACTAGAAATGAAATAATTAAACTGAATTGAGAATGAGTGGAAGAGTACTAAAATTTAGAATTTTCTTCATATAAAACTTCTGAAAAGGTCATTTTATGCAATGACATCAATAAAACCCACTAGCAAACAAACAACTTCTCTACATTTTTGTGCACCTATTGTCAGCCGCTACTTGTCTCACCACAATATTTATTGTCATTCAGACGTTACCTGAGATGTTTGACAGCATATATGGTGCCACAGATATGGTAAATGATATTTATAATTCTAAAGCTGAAGACAAAGCAACTACCTTACAGCCAAAGAGCCAGAGCAACGTGTAGCACACATCCCACCGATGGTTGCTCCAGGACCTGAGGATCAGTTTTAGTTAATAATCCATTGATGTGAAAATTATAATAAAACATGGTAACTAGGGTAGAGGAAGAAATGCAATCCTCTAATCTGAATAACATCCAAACCTTAGTAAATTAGTATACACAAACACTAAACTTGCTCTATCTAAGAAATACAATATTTAGTTCTTGATAGTAGAGGTCGAATCCCAAATTGATTATCAAGCTTAATTTAGTTCTTACAATGTTATTCATAAACTAAAAACAGTTAAACAATGTCTGCAAATAAAAGGCAAAAGCACCAAATAATTGCTTACCAGGATCCAGAGGGAAGAATAAACCATAAGGTTCAAGGTATTCATTAAGTTCCATCCACCCAATTCCAGGCTCAACAACCACATCCATGTCCTTAACATTTAATGATTTGACACGCTACAATTTGAAGAGTTTGTGAGGTAAGTAACAATGATGACTTCCTACTAAGTCACAATTATTGACACAATGGAAGAGAGATCCCCCCTCAGAAATACAAAGTTGGGTGATTAGTACTTGCTGAGGAATAAATTTGAGAATTATGATACGAAAATAAATATCTTCCAGAGGTAGCAAATGACACAACAAACAGAGTACCACACAAAGAAACCGACCAACCAATCATTCATCACAGTGGAAGTTTCAGCAAGAAACTTACATCTACACCACTGTAGTGCAGATAGGCCCATAATAACCATTTATTCAATACTGGTGACGTACGACTAATTAAGTAGTTCGTGCAACTAGAATGAAATCCATATCGAGAAAGCGAGAATTATCACTGTTCTAAAGATGAGACTATTGTAAACAAGATTTGCTGGAATGATATAGACATGGCAGCTACTCATACTTTCATTTGTGTCATGTCAATGCAAACTCCGCCACTAGGAGATAAGGTATGGCCTTCGATAGAAGTAGCTCCGCCATATGGCACAATAGGAACCTGCAATCAACAGTGAGAGAGTGTGTCAAAAACCACTGCTACACTTGAAAATTCTGAGACTACAAAAGCATGGGATGATCAGAAAAATAAACTAAAGGTTTTAATATATAAGCTCAACTCCAAAATGAAAAAGCAGTTCCAACCTTGTGCTTGTTGCAGGATGCAACAATCATCGACACCTCCTCCTCAGACCTGCAGAAAAGATGCACAAAAATTTGAACATATGCTAAAAGAAGAGTGCCACTAAGAGCTCCAGGAATCAGATTGCATACACATGGTTTCCTCTGGCCTATTAATAGAAGAGAGGAAAAACAGAAATTAAAATTTTTAAAAAAATGTGCTAGAATCGTAGGACCACAAGTGCAGATCCTACAATAATAGGAAGACATGAGTGCAAGTGAAAGAAGTCTTCTATAATTCCTCATTACTATCCATGCTCTGATGATGTAACATAATTATGCAAAAGTTATTAATCGTGTCATCGCTTATTGGCGTATCCTGGACTCTGGCCTCAATGTCAATTGTAATCTTGACTTCAGCAACCAACTTTAGTTTGTGCTGGTCTAATGGACACGAGAATCCAAGGATCTCATCCACAGGAGTGATTTTGTGTGTGTACATTTCAAATAAAGATTTCATGCATTAAACACCTTCTCCCTTCTCGTCAATCAGTTTAGCAATCTCTTCTTATCTTATTTGGTTATTTATTTAATAGAATCTTAGGTTAAAGTAGGTAAATGCAACAGAGGGTGCCAGTTAGGCTTCATGGCTCCATAGTCAAAGAATTTTTTATTCAAGAGTCATTTTATATTATTATTATTGTACTCTCGGGAAGACCGTATGAAGCATGACTGTTCCCGGCGATTGGGTATTTGGGTTTGGACCTTTACTGCACAGCTTAGGTGAAAAGCAAAGAAGCCCTCCTTCCAGGGAATATAAGCCAGAGGCATGTAGCACCTTAAGGTAGGAAATGAATAATCCCATACAACTAGAATCGGCAATGCTAACAGAAAGTGCAAAGATAAGTCATTAGAAAAGCTCCAAAGAGTGCGAATCAATCTCACCTTGGGAAAACAATTATATCAGGGATGTTCACTGCTTTGTGAAAGCTGTTCTGCGGCTTCCCATGGTAGTACCTCTCATCATAGTCCATTGTCATATTGTCCTGCACCAAACATTCATCAAATCGGACAGCCAAAAGCTCAATCGTTTAGTTATTAGGAGACACTAACTGTTAATACCTTTAGGATGACACTTAATTCTTCAATAAGCTCTCGTGGAACTATTTTGCGTGACCCTTTCACCACATAATCCGTACTGCCTGCGCCGCCAAACCGCTTACCACTAGATTTGAAGTCATTCACAAAAAAAAAAAAAAAAAAAAAAAAACGCCATTAGTTTCGTTTGATTTTTACCAACATACATTCACCCCCAAAGCAATGAAACACATCAACAAAGTTTGTAGAAAACCATCGACATTTCGTCAGTAAACCATTCATATTGTCGAAGTTTCTATTCAGTTCACAACATTACACAACCAGGAGAACCATCTATAACAAACAGAGAAAGTGAAAATTTTGCCCCAAAAAATTAGGTTATTGAGGTCGAGGTCAGCGGTCAGAAGCTGGAAAATGAGTTCACCCAAAACTTAAAAAATGGCAGACATTTCTGGAAATCCCTTGCATTACCAGTAAAAGACAAACTTCAAACAATAGCCTTACTCTTGCACAGTACTTGGGGCTTCGCAGCATGATGGACCATTACTGTGGTAAAAATGTAAAGCAAGAGAGCCGGCGGAGACAGCGAAAACCAGCGGAATGAAAGAGCCATCCCAATATGAAGGTTTCCTAAAGCGTTCCGCCACGGCAATACTTCTTGAAACGGCGGCCGCGTGTTTGTGAGATGAAGAGTTTTGTAGCTTGGTGTAAAGGATTCTTGACGAAGAACGCAGGCGAGAAATCCAAGAAGAAACCGCCATGATTGAAGAGCCGAGCTCGTGCCGACAGTATCCGTCCGTTTATCCCCTCCCACCAAAAACGGAAAAGAAAGCAGCCACGGGAATTAATTCAACCAAATAGTCAATTTCGTAATTTAATTTCCAATTGTCTCACTTTTTTCTTCAATTTAATAATCTTATTTTTAAAAATATTAATTTCACTCCATGTATTTTTTAATTATTGCGCTCAATCTAACCAAGATCATTGAAATTGGGATGAAAAAGTGTATTTTTTATTTTATTTTTAGTTATACCAACGTTTGTTTTTATTCCCTCCGTCTTGGGCCATTAGAGCACCCACAATAATAGGATCTTATAAACAGTTAAGATCCCGCCACGTGTGTTTCATATCATTAATTATTTTTATTTTATATTTTATAAATATCTACATCAACATCCACTATCATTTTTTTTTATTTATCCACTTTTTACTTTATACTATTCATGGGTCTCACTTATCATAACAATTACTTAATATTATATATATATATATATATATATATTGAATATAGATAAATAATTAAATTACTAATTTAAATAGTTAAATAATAAAATTTGTTTGTTGTAAATAATTAATTCGAATTAATTGAATCATACATTCAATAAAAATTATAATATTACACCATAAAACATCACAAATATAACTTATAAAATATAATATATATAATATAATATTTAAATTTTATTTCTAAAATATAAAAAACAGAAAAAATAAAGAAAAATAAAAGCTGGACAAGCAACACTAACGCCCCACTCGCGCGTGACACGCACGCACCCAGACGCGCGTCTTTCCCTCTCCGTGTAGGACCCATAATGCTGCAAGATATGAGATCTTAAATAAAATCTCACTTCCTCTCTCTCTCCCATATAATAAAAAATTGGCTGAGGTGGGTCCCCCATTGCACATGCTCTTAGTCCCATATTGTTTCGGCACAATAACAAATACAAGAATAATAAGGGATTTTAATCCTACAATTGTGAAGTAATTAAGAAATGAGATTTGAAAATGAGAGGAGAGAAGGATGATGTGATAGGGATGCAACAAATTAAATTAAAAAATTTCAAATTACACAATTCATTGCCACCAAAAATCAATTTGGTGGCAAGTTCAAATCTGTTTCACAGCACAAATAATTACGTATAAATAATTACACTAAGCAACATTAGTTTCATCAACAAAAAGTTAAAAAAACACCAACAATGGGACGCAAAAAAGATGTAGCAGGAGATTCTTCAGTTTCTTCTTAAAGGTTGCAGTGGTAGGAAGTTGGCTCATGGCAAGATGAATGAAGTTGCAGCAAAATTCTCATTGTGTAAGAAAACCATTTCAAGGATATGGAAATCTGTAAAAAAGCAATGAGCATCAGGTGGAGTTATAAAAAGTTGTAAGTCAAAGAAAAGGAAAAGAAAAGGAATACATGAACTCCAGCTTCTGATCTGCAGATCTGGATCGGAGATGGCAACAATGAAGTAGATCTAGATGTGGGATCGATCAAAGCTATCGTGTTCCAACAAATCTGATCTTCTAATCTGTTTCCTTGCTCCTCAGAAATCTGGTGAGGATACGCTACCAAGTTTAATCAGAAGGCCGGGGAAATCGATCAATTTTCTCCCTTCTGAATAGTCGTCCCTTTCTCTCTCTTCTCTCTCAATTTTGTACTATCGTACTAAATTATGTGTGTTGTGTGTAGTGATCTGAAAGAGAGAATGACTTATTTAGTGCTAGGATTTGCAAACACTAACCCTAATGGGCTCTCAGCATTTTGTGGGTCAGACCAGGGACCAAATGCAAATAATAAAATGGGTCATCTTCATCAAGGTTGTAGACGGTCTGTACGGTCAACCTATTTATATATATATATATATATATATATATATCTTAAATATAAAAATAACACAGTGAAATATTATTACAACAAACCTATTTCTAAAGTTCAAATACCATAAAAAATAAGTACAAATTATCAAAAGTCTCATTGTTCAAATAACCCTAAATAAGCTAATACAAGTTTTCAATTTTCAATTTTATCTTTTTAACCTTTTTTTAACAAGTCTTAAGTTTATGAGTGACGACTTTAACATGGAATTAGGTATTTGAATGAAATTAGAAATTAGTTTTTTTTGTTTTTTTTTAAAGATCGCACAAGACCGTATAAATACCGCACAGACGCCGTACATAAATCGTACAGTTTTCAGAACATATAATAGAGGCGTACAGGGGGGTATTTGAGACGTCCGGTGGCCGCCTAGCGTTTAGACGGCGTCAAGGTGGCCGCCTAGGCCGTATTTTACAACACTGGTTATAAGGAGATGGAACAGAGCGGATCGAAAGGTTGTCTCCCCGGCAGGAATTCTCTTCGCTTCGAGGTGGTCGGTTTATCAACGAGGATTGTATTAGAGACTCCACCGGCGCCAATGTTACCCCTCTCCTTTCTTCCTCAAAACTTTTGTTATCGCTGTAGAAGCGGAAGGAGTGGACAGCGACTCCACCTTCTTTGAAGAAGGTCTCGTTTGTGCCTACCTCTATCTCTACTTCTTCTAGGGGTGATGAGGAGGTTGTAACCCTTCCGCCATCAGGGAAATCATCTCGCCCATTGACCCTTTTCTCTGCACTTAGGATCAACAAGATTCCTATATATAAAGAATATCCTTTCAAGTACTAGCGGATCTATGTAGGGGCTAGGGGCTCCAACCCCCCAACCCTTTTTTTTTTTCGTTTTTCAGTATCATGATTCGATTTTGTTGGTATAGCTCCCCTTGTATGGAACAAAAAAAATAGATGAAAATAAGGAAAATGTGATATAAAAATATAGAAATTAAGGTGAAGGCGAAAATTTTTTTTTGAGCCCCTTCGAAAAATTTTATGAATCCGCCACAGCTTTCAAGTGAGAGTCTTCCGTTTGATGTCTTTAGGTCTTGTGAAATGTTTTTCACTTATCGATGCTCATCTCATCAACCCCACTTTTCTTTTGTTGTTTGTATGAGAATTGTTGTGAATTGAAGCGATTGTGACACAGATAACTAACAGAAAATACAAGAACACAAAGAATTATAGTGGTTCGAGCGTAAGCTCTACTTCCACTCTTCAAGCCTCCCCGGTGATGACATTATAATGGTGAAGAAATTACAAAGTATGACAATTACAATTGGTGGGGAGCAGGGGTATTTATAGGGAGATATTCCTAAACACATAAGGAATATAAAACCTAGATATGGTAAGATATATCTAAACCTAAATCTATCTAAAATAGATTTATTCTCATCTAAATCTAATACTGATTAGGATAAATCTTGTCCAACAAGGAAACAAGATATACACAATATATTTTCCATATCTATCCAACTTGAACTGCACCTCGAGTTCCTAGACCTACACAACTCGACCCACTTTACCGGACTAGTCTCCTCGACCCACTCGAACTACTTCCTCGAGTTATATTGAGACTACTCCAACAATTCTCCACCTTAGGCTCAATATCACCTCGGCTTGGCACCTCCTCTTCAGTTCGACTTCAACAGTTTGATCAGTTCCAGACAGTACTCAAACTTAGTACTTGGAACTGGCTTCGTAATCATATCTGCAGGATTATCGAGAGTATTGACCTTGTGCAGCTCGACCTCTCCGGCTGCAAGCACATCTCTTATAAAATGGAACTTCACATCGATGTGCTTAGTTCTCTCATGATGAACATCATTCTTTGCCAACTGCAAAGCACCTTGATTATCATAGGAAATCTTCATTTTTCCTTGATCAATCCCCAGTTCATTCATGAATCCGAGCAACCACAGACCTTCCTTAATCGCTTCGGTCAAGGCAATGTACTCCGCCTCCGTCGAAGATAAGGCAACTACCCTCTGCAGACTTGCTCTCCAACTAATCGTCGTTCCATACGAAGTGAACACAAAACCCGTCAATGACTTCCTCGTATCCATACATCCTGCATAATCTGAGTCTACAAACCCTTCGACTGGGAGCCTTGAGCTCGAACCATCATCCTCGAAGATTAGACCCTTTCCAACTGTCCCTCGAACATACCTGAGGACCCACTTCAGAGCTGTCCAATGCTCTTTCCTAGGTTCGGCCATGAACCTACTAACCATGCTGAGAGCATAAGCAAGATCCGATCTCATACAGACCATAGCATACATCAACGAACCGACAACGCTCGCATAAGGAACACCTCTCATAAACTCCCTTTCCTCCTTGTCGAGTTTCCCAGCAGCACTCAACTTGAAATGAGCTGCTAACGGAGTGAGCACAAGCTTTACATCCTTCATTCCATGCTTCTCAAGAACTTTCATCAAGTATCCCTCTTGAGATAATGTGAGTCTTCTCCGAGCTCTGTCTCAAACTATTTCCATACCCAGGATCCTTCGAGCACAACCAAGATCCTTCATCTCAAACTCCTGACTCAGAGCTTCCTTCAGTTTGGCTATCCCTTGCTTATCTCGACTCGCTATCAGCATATCATCTACATACAACAGTAGATAGATTCGAGTCTCCATATTTTCACCTCGAAAATACACACATGGGTCATGTTTGCAACGAACAAAATCCTGCTGAACCATAAACTTGTCGAACCGTCTATTCCACTGTCTTGGAGACTGCTTCAATCCATACAATGACTTCTTGAGAAGACACACCTTCTCCCCGCTACCGGCTTCCTCAAAACCCTCGGGCTGCGTCATAAGGATCCTTTCCTCCAGCTCTCCGTACAGAAATGCGGTCTTCACATCCAGTTGCTCCAACTCCATGTCGTACTGAGCAACCAACGACAATATCAGCCTTATAGACCTTTGTTTCACCACCGACACAAACACCTCTCCATAATCCACACCTTCATGTTGCGTGAAGCCTCGAGCAACTAGTCTAGCCTTGAATCTAACCCCATAAACCTCTTGTTTCTTTTTGAAGATCCACTTACAACTAAGTATCGATTTCTTCTCCCCTGGCTTATCCACCAACTCCCAGATGTTATTCTTCTTCAAGGAGTCCATCTCCTCCTTCATGGCATCGAGCCATTTGAGCCTCTCCTTACAAGTTATGGCCTCGGTATAGCTCTTCGGCTTAGTATCATCCAGCTCTACCTCTTCCGCCATAACAAAGGCATATGCTACGACATTAGCATATCCGAATCGAGTGGGAGGTCTTATCTGCCTTCGTTTCCTATCTCTCGTGAGATTATAATCTTGAAGTGCACCTGACCCTCGAACTACCTCGATCTCGCCATCCACCTGAGGTACTCTCTTCGACCCACTGGTCGGCTCCACCTCAATCTCAGCAACTGATCTATCTCCTTCGACCTTGTCAGACTGTTCCTCCGAAGCACCACCTTGTTTCTCAAGGATATTTTCCCGTTCCCCGGCTCCTTTATCCAATTCTCCTACCAGCTCTTCCTTGAACGTCACATCCCTGCTAATGATGCACTTTCTTACATCCGACTCGAGACACCATAACTTGTACCCTTTCACACCTTCGGGGTACCCAATGAATATGCATTTTAATGCCCTCCTCCCAAGCTTATCTCCTTTGATGTTCGTATAAGCCACGCAACCAAAAGCTCTGAGGTTGCTAAAATCCAGAGGATGACCAGACCATATTTCTTCCGGTGTCTTGAAACCTAGTGTAGTCGAGGGGCACCGGTTGATCAAATAAGCTGCAGTAGTCACTGCTTCTGCCCAGAACGACTTGGGTAACTTCGCATCGAACAACATGCACCTCGTTCTTTCCAGCAACGTCCGATTGTACCTCTCCGCCAATCCGTTCTGCTGAGGTGTTCCAGCCACTGTCTTGTGCCTCGCAAACTTTACTTAACTAACACCAACCCAAGCGGAAGCACCTCTCTATTTATGTTATTACGAAAAAACTATACCGTGCTTCGAACAGTACCTCTCGAACTCCTTCGAGCAATACTCAAGGCCATTGTCAGTTCGCAACCTCTTCACCTTCCTTCCAGTCTGATTTTCGATCAGCACTTTCCACTTCTTGAAGGTCTCCAAAGCATCACTCTTATTCTTCAAGATGTAGACCCACACCTTCCTTGAGTGATCATCAATGAGGCTCATGAAGTACCTCGCTCCTCCATTCGAACTGACCCTCGAAGGTCCCCATAGATCTGAGTGGATGTAGTCCAGAGTTCCTCAAGCTCTCTCTCGACCTACTCCAAACTTTACCCGGTGAGATTTTCCATAGATGCAATTCTCATAGAAATCCAGCTCTCTGATGTTATCCCCGAGCAACAGATCTTGCTTCGATAACTCCTGCAGCCCCCTCTCACTAACGTGACCGAGTCGCTTGTGCCACAGTACTGACTTGTCAACCATCACTATCGAAGCCTCCCCGATCACCGTGCTCCCCATCATAGTGTATATTCCATTCCTTCGAGCTCCTTTCATCAAGACCAGGGATCCTTTGCACACCTTCAAAGTCCCAGCTTCCATCTTGATCGTGTAACCCAGTTCATCGAGCATCCCCAAAGAGATCAAGTTTCTCTTAAGCTCCGGAACGTACCTTACACCTCGAAGTACCCTTTCTGTATTATCGTGCATCTTAATCCTCACCGAACCCATTCCAACCACCTTGCATGGTTTATTGTTACCCAAAAGAACACTCGAGTTCTCTTGCTCCTCGAACCCTTCGAGCCATGACTTATTAGGTGTCATGTGGAATGTACAACCTGAATCCAATATTCATTCCCTCTCCGAGCGCTCATTCGAAATCACTAATGCCTCTCCAGAGTCATATTCCTGCTCAGCAACCACTACATCCACCTGCTGCTTCTGCTCCTGCTTTGTCTGCCTCTCCGGACAATCTCTTTTGATGTGTCCCTTCTTTTGGCAGAGAAAGCACTTGACCTTTGGCTGTGTTCCCGGCTTTGGCCTCGAACTTGTAGGAACTGAGTCTACAATAGGCGACATGAATCGCCATTTATTAAAACTCCGGATTCGATTTATGGATATCAAAATAAATATCATGACAAACAGTAAATGCCCTATGCATGCTCCTATTTAATTTAATTCGTAGATTCAAAGGAATACCTGAGACTCTAACGACTGATCTACAGATCTAGATCGATGATGGCAATGAAGATGGTGCATATCTGGACCTGGAATCGATCAAAGCGATGGTGTTCCTACAGATCTGATCTTCTGATCTGTTTTCTTGCTCGATCCGGAAATCTGGTGAGGATACGCTACCGGATCTACAGCCGCCCACTCTCTCACAATCTCTCTAGGGTTTCTGATTTGAAACTTCAAAACTTATATGGGAAAATGAGCGATTCATCTATTTATATAGATCTGAGAATGGGCTACTAGGGTTTAATAAACCCTAATGGGCTCTGAGCAGTGTTGGGCCAGAC
>JAPKLW010000881.1:35287-61843 GCA_026898455.1 Plectranthus barbatus
TTTAGATCCGACCAAGTTACCGAGATCTTTACTCATTCATATGTCAAATAGAATGGTTCATCTCACTGTTGATCCTATCAATACATTGATGTACCGGTCACACAAAGTAGTCAAGATAAACCACTTATGGACTTGTGTGCCGCAGCCTAAACAGACAACCAAACCAGAAAGTGTCTCAGCTGTGATAACTGTTTATATCTCGCTAGGTCGAACGATCTATACGATCTTCTGTGATCTCTTACACACCGTATGATCTCCCTATCGACGAGATAACTGGATGTGTTTGTTCGCATCGTATGATTGTTAATTCAGATAGGAGTTGTTTATTGCAAGTCATTAATGATTGTCAGTATATCAAACATAATGTTTCCTAATATACCAATCATAATGCTTTTATGTATACAATTTCAACAGACCTTGACCTCGAACTTCCCCTGTTGGAGTTCCTCATCTCCGGTCTTCCTTGAGCCGCCCTAGCCACCAAGCCTTCTTCATGAGAGTTCTCTCGCTCCTCGTTCTTCTCATTTAACTCCTTCGAACTTAGAGCAGACTGAACCTCATCCATGGTTAATGACTCTCTTCCATACATTAAGGCTTCCTTGAAGTTCGAATAACTCTTTGGCAGCGCACTCAACAACATCAATGTCTGATCCTCATCTCCTATCGCCACATCAATATTTGCCAGATCGATGATCAACTTATTGAACTCGTCGAGCTGCTCGTTGATCGCTGTTCCCTCTTGCATCTTAAACGAATACAATGACTGTTTAAAATAGAGCGGATTTGCCAGGGACTTCTTCATATATAAGGATTCCAGTTTGGTCCATGCTTTCGCTACCGTTTTTTCCTTCGACACCTTCCTCAACACCGTATCTCCGAGACTCAGAATCAACGCACTGTGCGCCTTCGCCAGTGTATCTTTCTTCTGTTGCTCTGTCATCGTGTCAGGTAACCCAGTCTCTCCCTTCAAGGCACCGTCCAAGCCTTGCTGCACAAACAACGCTTGCATCTTCAACTTCTACAAACCGAAATCATTCGATCCCGTGAAGCGCTCCACCTCGAACTTGGCTGAACCCATCGCAATCCTTCTCTATCCACGTTCACCGCACCAATTTGTTGTGAATTGAAGCGATTGCGACACAAATAACAAACAGAAAATACAAGAACACAAAGAATTATAGTGGTTCGAGCGTAAGCTCTACGTCCACTCTTCAAGCCTCCCCGGTGATGATATTATTATGGTGAAGAAATTACAAAGTATGACAATTACAATTGGTGGGGAGCAGGGGTATTTATAGGGAGATATTCCTAAACACATAAGGAATATAAAACCTATATATGGTAAGATATATCTAAACCTAAATCTATCTAAAATAGATTTATTCTCATCCAAATCTAATACTGATTAGGATAAATCTTGTCCAACAAGGAAACAAGATATATACACAATATATTTTTCATATCTATCCAACTCGAACTGCACTTTGAGTTCCTCGACCTACACAGCTCGACCCACTTTACCGGACTAGTCTCCTCGACCCACTCGAACTACTTCCTCGAGTTATATTGAGACTACTCCAACAAAAATAAAGAAGGGAGAATCAATTTCAAAATATTTTATTTTTCCAACCAAAAAATAGCCTTTGCAATGTCTTGTTTCTTTTGTGGGTTCCCAACACCACAACTACAAGCATTTATTTGCCGGTGAATTCGATAAGATTTACGTACAATCTCTTAAGTTGCATGTGATGTTAATTTGTTTGTTTCTATCTACCAAAAGATACGGAAAAAAGGACAAAACTCCAAATAAATGGTCAAATGTCGAATCAATCATTGAACCATTGATGGAGGTAAAATGGTTAATAGTTAATATTGAAAAATAAAAAATCTTTACAAACTCAAAAAATTAGTAATTTCTAACCAGTCAGACGAAAATATGATCGATCCTGATTATAAAAAACATAATATACACTACACCAAAATTTTTATAGAATAATTTACACTCATATATACACCATAACACCAGAGTATATTTATATAAATACTTTCTATATATAGATACACTTAATTAAGTCAAGCCCTCACGATATTCAAACTCTGCATCCGTCCATAGATATAAAAAACCCTACCAAAAATATCGATGCTTCTGTGATTTCCGCAACAACTTAACGAGACGATTGACCTCAATAATTTTAAGTTCAGTTAAGATTGATGCTTATAAGTATGACCTATGCTTCCATCTTGATGGGCTCGATCAAGATGGACTATGTTGTGTACAAGGCCCGTGGCGGTTAATGGTCTATATGGATTAAGTCCATTAGGGTTGTGTGTTGATTGAGCAAGGTTGTTTGGACCACCACAACAAATACTAATAATTTAATTATATACAACATCCGTCTCATTTAATTGTCTATTTACTTAAAATGG
This sequence comes from Plectranthus barbatus, assembly GCA_026898455.1. Lineage (NCBI taxonomy): Eukaryota > Viridiplantae > Streptophyta > Magnoliopsida > Lamiales > Lamiaceae > Plectranthus > Plectranthus barbatus. Next base: position 37,715 of record JAPKLW010000881.1, read on the forward strand.
AAAATTAATACACACTAACTAATAAAATACTAATTTATTCTATTTCTATATTGATTATCGTGCCCAATCAAAGTAGATTATTTGACCGGGACGGAGACAGTATAATCATTATCTAGAGTGCATTAATAGTAACTATATAAATAAAATTAAAATGTACAAAGATAAGAAAATATAAATAAAATAAATTCAGAAACTTAAAGTATGAAAAATAACTAATTTAAACACTTGTCAAGTTATATCCGAGAAAAAAACTAAAGCAAAATAAGATTAATTTATAATTAATATATATCTTACTAATATGATATCTTAGAACTGATTTACTACTAAAAGTAATTCATGATTTAAATAAAGATAAAGTATGCTACAAAAGCATTAAAATATAATATTATTGTTATAAATATATTTATATGGTGGACATTACTTAAGATATACTTTAGAGATATATATTATATCTTTGTACATATCTTTCTAGATTCCTATAGATGATATATTTCACCCTTATATATAGGACATGATATTGTAATTCTCTACACATTAATTATTAATAATATTCTCTATTTTCCTCTCCATCATGTTCTCTCTATTATTTTCGTTCTATTATTGTTTATCTGCGATATACGAAGGATTCGATTCACAACACATTATCAGCACGAAGCTCTAATCAACTGAGAAGTTTTGGTGTTTATGCCCTAGGGAAGAATCGTGTCTTCCCTGCAAGGTAATTACTTTAAATCCTAATTATTTAAAGATTTAATTTCTAACAAATGATATCAGAGCTACTCTATTGATAATTCTCTGAGATCTCAAGATTTAAAATTAATTCGGTTTATATTGTTTGAGATATTAAAAGAATTGGCTTCGGTGCTTTCTTGCTGTTAAATGTTTTTCATCCTGCAGCGATTAAACTTTTAAGGAATTATGAAACTTAATGTTCTTTTAATTTAAACTATGACATCATTTTGCTGCGGTTTTATTGAATTTTTGCTGCGGTTTTATTTTGTTTGATTGAATTTAATTTCAAAAGCATTCAATTAATTATGGCCTTCAATTATAATTATTATGAAGTTTGATATTTATTATGTCGTAACACTTATTGTTCGTGAATCAAGTCATCGTATTCTTATGGAGTTGGAGCCATAATTAAAATAATGATTAAGAGGCATGATGACTGTTTTGTATGTTTTTGTATATTCATGTTCTTGAATATAATTTGGACTCAATATTGGATTTGATTAAATTTTATTTTTTCTCATCCTTCATTAAAAGTTCTGTTATTCGGAAAATAATTTGATTGTTGGAAAAGATTTAGTTGAGATATTAATTATATTTATTTGGATATTTATGATTTTCCAATATCAATATTTTGGGATATTGAATTTTATAATCCTTATCAATTCGGTCTTTGGATATTCCTGTTATTTATTTTATAACATGAATAAGGTATTTAAGTTTATTTGGATAAATTAATTGAAACAAATATGTCGCCAAAGTGACCTCACATTGCAAAGATGCTGAAAGAACATGAGATTTAATACCATTTAGTAGCTCTGATCAGACAATGGAATTAGATTCACATTAACCTTGTAGAATATCCTCACTAGTTCATATTATTGAGAAATTATGTCGAATGGTTAGAAATTAATTACTAGAAGATTTGTTGGGCTCCCACTGATTGAAATATATTTAACATGGATATCAGATGTAGGTAAGACTCTATAATTAGCTTTACACAGAAGGCAAAAACTCTGATATTTTTAGTGATCTTAAAAATATATATCTATAAGACCATATATAAGGAACATATTATCTTATATGAATCCCTGAAGGATCATTGATTACCAAAAGTTCATAACTCCTTTTTTAGAGCAATTTAATTGGTTCATTTTGTTTTATCGCAATTTAAGTTCTATAAGCATAACATTATAGAAAAATTAAGTGATAGAAAAACTCTACCTATTTATCATGCTAGCAGTTTTATACTCCAGAAGTAGTATAAATTTAAATCATACTAAGAACTCTTAGAGATCACTTCTACTTTATTACTAGAAGAAAAATATAATCAACACCTTATGAATGATCATAATACAAAATCTATTTGATTACCCCAAAAAAAAAAAAAAAAACTGCTAGAAACACATATGTAATAGATGTGATCAAGAATGATATCAAGAAATTGTTAGTTAATGACGCAAACCGTGCCTGAAGCACAATTAATAAAATAGTTATATCCGTAGTTGAGGGGTTTCCAATTTATAAATAAGGTTGGTAAATGAAATGGTCAAAATCATAAGTATAATAATATATGATATTGAAATTCCGTAATGACCATATTAGTTTGTCTGAAGCAAATCTAATTTTTCAATAGTTACGATGATAGTATGCTAAGAATGGAGCTCTTGATTTTCTAAAGAAATAATAAACTAATTCTTTCATAATTTAGTTTGCGTATCTAGGTAGTGCATTGTATTTATATCCTATATGTTGAAAATGATTAATTTTTATTATTATTATTATTGTTACTCTCATTTCGCTTGAATTGAACTGTTTTCAATTAAATTATTGATCTTATTATAAAGTTGCGTCAAAATGAATGATCCATAATCTTTTATTTATGGCATGAGTATTTTGGATCATATTGGGCATAATACTATAAAGTGTCGGATAATTATAATGTTATTCGCATATAACATGCAAAATAAAGTTATATATCTCATAAGATATGTGGACCAATTTATCAAATATTAGGGTCGTTTTAAAATTTATGGTCCTTATTCCTTTAAATCCGACCAACTGCATATTGTGATTATCCTCCATATAATAGTGTGGTAAATAAATAATCATTTCCCATCTGCGAATCATTTTATTACAGTCTATATTTGCGTATCACCACCAAAGTATACCTATAAGGGCTCTCAACGTAATATAAAAATATACGTTGTACAAAAATCTCCGTCTATAAATAAACCTTAGTAGCCTATTATAGAGTACGTTGACTGTAAACATAAAGAAGATCATTTATCGACATTAGGGGGAGATATAAGCCCAAAGATAATGGAATGCCGAAAAATGTACAAGAATAAAAAGATCTTCATAGTTAAAGCCACACATGAATGAATCAAAACTTGCAATGTTTAGCAAGTAATCTGCCATATGCATTTATAAATGCATCTATTGTATATAGTGGAGTGATTGAACTTATGCATCATAAATAATTAAAGACCCTAATGGACCAAATGAATGAAACTCCTTAATACCAGAAGTATTAGAGACTTCATACCAGAAGTATGAGATACCTATTGGTGCATAAATTAAAAATCTGCGGTCAATAAAATTAAATGTATAAATAACACTCCAGTGACCCCTGAAGAGGAATATGTAACCTCTCGAAGAGGATTGTCCTGAAGACAAAAATCCCAATACATTAGCACGTGCACCAAATAATATTATTGGGATTGCGGAACAAATAAATTATAATATTATGGGAAATGATAAAAATCAGATAATGGCATAAATACTATAAGTAAAGGAGAAGAACATAAACTTTATAGTTGTCGACAACATACTTATTCCACAAAATTGCTCCAATCTGGATCCAGAGCTTAAATGCTAGAATTATTATGATTAGCCAAAAATGTAAAAATGAGCAATTGGAATAGAGATTAACTCGCTCATGAATATTATCCTTGCAGGATATAATGATTACTATGAGGTGGTAAAATATAAAGCGAGATTAAGATCTCAAGGGTTTTTCGCAGAGACCCATACTTTATTTTAAATATATTACTCTCCTATTTGAATGGCATAATGTTCCGCTACTTGATTTCTATGGCAGAAAATATAAATTTATATATGCAGTTACTAAATTTCATGATCATATATTGATATGAGTCATTGTACGATAATAGTTATATTAAATCCCCGATGGATTTTATAGAAAATAGATCGCAACATATATAGTGATGAGATCACTGTATAAATTCATCTTGAAGAAGAAATATATTAACTTGAAAGTTAATTCATGCCTAAAGACGGAGTATGAAATGAAAAGACTTGGATAATACCAAGTATTATGTCAACCTGCAGATCGACAATCTCCCGAGAGAGTTATTATTATTTCTAACACTAGTTAATGTATAATAAGAGTTCTAGAGAGATCTATTACATTTATTTAAAACACCAATGTCATTTGATCCCCAGAAGTGGATAATGTCTCATTTAGACTTAAAGAAGATAACATGATATTTTTGGACCAGAAGTTCTCTATTTAAGTGTCTTTTGTACACCATTTTATCAGGCCTAATACAATATTCAAAATTATCTTGCTAGCAAGACTTTGTGCTTCTCTTACAAAGAGATATTGAAATAAGCACATTATTTGTTATCTTCAAGGTATACAAATCTTGGTATATTCTATAAGAAACCAAGTATGACATTGGTGGTCTAAGTGAATAAATGAATATTTATTTGATCTTGATAATTATAGATCTCGTACTCCTTATTTTGTTCTCTATTGTGGTATTGATATTTCTTATCACTTTGAATACATTTCTAAATCACCATTAGATGATATTTTCTTTTGAAATTTACAAAAGGTGTATGATTAATATTCTTTTGCATACATTGGAATATCGTATGATATTATGATACCTGAAATATTCTTCATCCGCCAGTGTGAGGATAATAAACTTGTGTTACATAAATGATTAGTGGGTACACTAGATAACTTAATGAGGTTTATTACTTGTATTCATTTACCCACATCAACTCCCCAATAATGATTGTTTTTCCGAATGTTTGATCTTGTGATAATCCTGAAGATTATTCATAAAGTCACTTCGTACATATGTGGATAATATTGCATCATTTATAATTTTAAAATTATTATGTTGAGTGAAGTGATAAACTCAAACTAATCATGAAGATTTTGAATATCATTATTTTGAGGGGGAGCGACATTTTGAAAATTAAACCTTGAAGGTTTACATTATGCCCAGAAGGCTGAATAGATGTACTCTTTTTCCCTTGCTAAGTTTTTTCCCATTGGGTTTTCTTAGTTAAGGTTTTTAATGAGGCATCTAGTGCAACACATAAATAAACGTATGTCATGTACTCTTTTCCTCGACTGTTTTATCCCATAGGGTTTTCGGCGAGGTTTTTTAACGAGGCATGAACATAACGAAGTAATGTCCAAGGGGGAGTGTTATGAATATATTTATATGGTGGACATTACTTAAGATATACTTTAGAGATATATATCATATCTTTGTACATATCTTTCTAGATTCCTATAGATGATATGATTTCACCCTTATATATAGGACATGATATTGTAATTCTCTACACATTAATTATTAATAATATTCTCTATTTTCCTCTCCATCTTGTTCTCTCTATTATTTTAGTTCTATTATTATTTATCTGCGATATACGAAGGATTCGATTCACAACAATTATATAGATTTTGGGTTTATGTTGTATACCAACCCTTTTTGCCTTTTGATTTCATGTCATCTACTTTTTTTTCATACCAAAAAAAAAAAATCAGAAATTTGATGAACTCTCTTTATTGAATAGTTAATATTTTTGAGTGCGAATTTTTTTTTGGTCGAGACTCTTTTGATTTTACAAAGGTATATATATTGTACATTTATTATTAATTCATAGCTGAAAGAAAATATAAATAATTCATGAAGAAGGTGAAGTAAATGTGCGGATTGGTTTTCATTTTTCAATGACACTAAATATTACACCCCATCAAAAAATATATATATATACTTTAGTACCATTTCTAACAAACACTACTTTTCATTAATGACGAGACCCTACAGAGTACATACTAAGGGTGGTTGTAACGGTAGCTTTTTAGAGGTTTAAACCTGGACTAAAACCAGCTTTTACCATTACAAAGAACCTGGGTTTTGCCATGTCATAAACCTGGCTCTTGAAACACAAAGCTGGGTTTCATAGTTTTTGGTGGGCCCGTAGCATTTAAACTTTCATTTTTCAATTTTTTTCAATATTGCCACTAAAAATCTTATTTACTTTATTTCTATTTCTTTTCTTATTTTTTTTATTTTATTGTCAATCCAATATTTTTGTTTTTATTTTATTTTATTATTTCCAATATTTTTTTTGAGTTTATTGAATTTTATTTTCTTGTACTATTATGATGTTGTTTAAATTTAATTTCCATCGAGCATTTGTTGTTCCAAATTTGTATTATTTTAATCTATAAATTTTCATAATTGTTTTAAATTAGAAAATATAAAAATTATTATGTAATTTAATACTATAAATTAATATAATAAATAAATTATATAAATATATAAAAATGATATTATATTTGTAAGTGGATTTGTGTGGGACCGTGTAAAAGTTGATGTTGTAGGTTTATTGTTATAGTGATAGATTTGAAAAAGTTGATGGGTTTTAACTTTTGATGTGGCGCTGACGTAGCGATATAAAAGTTGGAATTGTGGGTTTATTGTTACGGATACCCTAAAGACAAGAAGGGATGTTTTCTGTGAGAGTGAAAGTAGATAATTATGAGGAGGAGAGAAGAGGTGATGTAGAGAAAAGCAGAAGAGGAGAGAGAAAAAATATGAGAAAAATAACTAGGATAGATAATTTTGTACGAGCCCGACACATTTCAAACCCACTTGCTACTGTACGTCTGCACGCACGCAAGTCTCTCGTATATATGGAGCGTGTATTACACGCATACATTGTGAGATTGTCCCTTCTTTTTATGTATTTTAAAGTTTTTTTATTCTTTCTTTTCATTTTAGTTTTCAATTAATTATTTATATTAATATATTTTTTCAATTAATTAGTTTAATGCTTTAAATGATTAACAAATTCAGTTTTTTTATTAATCAGCTCAGTGTTACCTAATTAATTACTTAAATAAATTCGAGGATTTTTTTCTTTCTAAAATATGAATTATTGTATTTTTTTTATATTATTTTAGTTGCATCTTGTAATAATTCCTTTTTCAACAATACATCAAGTTAAAATAATCAAAATTAATATTTAATTTAATTTACAATATTAAATAAAAATATAAAAAAATAAGTGTGGTATATATATATATATATATATATATATATATTATTGAAAAATAGTTATGACACGTGGGAGTGGGACCCATAAATAGTTGGAGCACTCAGTATAAGGTTCTCCATACTGACCAGGAGAAGTCAGTTAGAGGGCTTCCCCGTATTGACTAGGAAAACTCAGTATGAGAATTTTCCATACTGATCAAGATAAATCAGTATGAGGGCGTTTTCCATACTTACTGTGGACAGTCAGTATGAGGGTCTACCATACTGACCTTAGGAAGTTAGTATGAGGGCTAAGCTGTACTGAACTGACTATACTCTGTTTATTCAAACCTGTGCAACTGTCTTTTATTACTTTTGCTGCATATTCAAACCTTCCGCTGCACAGTTTAACACTATGATTTCGGGACCAACAAGTGGTATCACGCGCCAAGGTTTTTACATACTAAGGTTGTGTTGACCAGATCTTTGTTTTCTGCACTTGGTTTTTGTTTGTGTGTTTTCAAGCTTAGGTACGCAGTGATGACACAAATTTCAAAACTTCCAAAGTACTCATCAGAAAACTTTCAGATATGGAAGAAGCGTTTGTTGATAATGCTGAAGAATGTCCACCCAGAGATGGCTGAGGTTCTATCTACCGGACGACTGAAGATCACCAAAGTGAATACTCAGCTCAGAGGAGCAGAGGGTTAGGAGATAATGGAGAATCCTTATACAGAGTGGACGAACGACGACAAAGTTCGTTTCCAGTTGGATTTAGTGGCCATGGAGCTCATCCTTCAATCCCTACAAGAGCTACTGATTGTTGAAGCTCTCGAGCACAACAACACCAAAAACATGTGGGAATTTCTTGGCACCCTCAGCCACGAAACAACTCAAATGAAGAAGAACAAGCTTCAAAACTGTGTAGATAAGTATGGATTTTTTCAAATGCTTCCTGGTGAAAGTGTTAAATCAATGAAAGCTAGATTCAATGCTATTATTTGTTAGCTGAAAAACTTGGGGAGAACATATGAGATTGCAAATATGAATGCAAAAATTCTCTCCAAGATGCCCAAGGAGGACTGGTTAGTCAAAGCCACCAGCTTGAAGGAGAGGGATCTCTCCGAGATGAAGACCAAGGACGTGTTTGCCCAACTCCAAGCTCATGAATGGGACATACAAATAGCGAACAGAAATGAAGTAGTGCAAAGTCTCAACACACATCCAAAAGGAGATGCTGCCTTTTTCGCAAAAAGGGAGTTCAAGAGAAGGCCTCAAAAGCCTTACCAAGCTGACAGATCTTCCAGACAGACGTCTACATCAATGTCAGCACCAACACCTTCCTACCAGAAGAAGGAGGAAGAGAGCTCAATAGAAGAGCTTGAGGAGCAGATGAGGAAGCTCACAAGACTTCTTGAGAAAGTCAAAGCCAAGAAGGAAGGTTCACAAACCAGTGAACTAAAGTTCAGCGAGAGACCTCCCAAAGCTTGCTTTGAGTGCAACTCTCCAAACCACCTCAAGTATGAGTGCCCAGTGGTTTCCATGGAGGAAATGGAGCGCTTGAAGAGGGTGTTCGAGAAGAAAGCTTCCAGAGCAGTTGCAAAGGTCATGCTTTCCAGAACTGAGGTGCCAGACATCTCAAACTATGATGATGGCTACTACACATCAGACGATGAGACCGTGGAGGAAGCCTTCTTGGTGTTGATGGCCAAGCTTGGAGAGGAGGAAGAAACTGAAACAGAGTCTACTATCCCGGTACACATACCTAACTCAGTTTCAATTCATATAGCATGCATAGAAGACAACTTTGAATCTTATTGCTCATATTCAGAGGATGTTATCCTTGAAGATTTAAATAGAGAATTTGCAATATTTTATGAGCTAAAAAATGGTTTGGCATGTGAAAATGCTTCACTGAAACTGAAAGTTTCAAAACCGACTGAGGAGATCCAAGGATCGAAGTCAGTAAGTGACGACCCTGCTAAAATTAGAGAAGAGCATTCTACTTTACTTGAATCGTTTAAATCTCTTTTCGAAGAATGCGCATCTCAAAAACTGAAAATTGCTAGTGATAAAAAACTTATATGTTTACTTTATTCCAGCACTAGCAAAGTCTCAGAAGCTCTAAGTTTACAAAGACATTCTTTTGATAAGTCAGGTCTAGGCTTCACAGAGAATAACTTGAGCAATCAGGCATCTACTTCTGAAAGCAGAAATATCTCAAACCATCACTTTAGAAAGAATTATAGTTTAGAAATTAAGCTGTTAGGTAAAGAAGTAGTCAGTATGGACAACGACTCCTTAGTGGCTAATAAGAGCATCCACTATCATCCCAAATATTACTATCTCCACTTGTGTGCCACGCCCGCAACTACCCATACTTTAAATTATTTCAACTTTTATTCCACTATCATACTACCTCACTTTTAACTATTTATAAGTCCCACGTGTTATAACTATTATATATATATATATATACTATACATATATAATATATTAATTGATATAATCAAATTAATTAATTCATTTGATTAAATAATAGTTACAAAATTAGTAACTTGTTAGCCATTGTATCAAATATTAATTACTATTAAAATTAAAATTTGAATTTAAATTGAAACAAAAATTTAAATTAAAATTTTGGTAATTCATTGATTCATCAAATAATAAAATATATTTATATAAATATATAGTAATTATTATTAATGTAATAACCAAGGATTATAATAAAGTTATTATGAGTTTAGTGCATGATTATTGTGATTAATTGATGTATAAGGAGGATGAATTATGTAGTTGGGACTTCAAGTAGTACATAAGTTCAAGGATAAGTATACATATATGTATGTAAATGGGAAGAGTGAGCTACATTCCACTCAAAATATTGAATTATTATTAACAAAGGCAAGGACACTTGTTATTACCTTGTCGATCTAGCTTGTGACTAACCAAGGCTAGCCTACACAGCCTCACCACTTCAATTAGAGTAAGAATAGATCATACACTTCATTTTCCCCTCACCATTTTCGCAACAGAGAGAGAGAGAGAGAGAGAGAGCTCCAGGGACAACGAGCTTTTGACGCAAAATCCGGCCAGTAGATGTTGAATTTGGAGGTGGTTGTGAGATACCATCTTGTAGATCTTCGAGAGTAGATGCTCGTGGACTACTCATTTGCTTAAATCAGGTAAGAAATGACCAAGTTATGACCATTTTTCTATACTGTGGCAGAGAGATGAAATTTCGGGTTTTGAGTTTGTTTGGCCCCAAATCTTAGAATTTTCTTGGTTTGATGTTGTTAATTATTTCTAGGGACTTAAGTGAGGTGTAGGGTTGAATTGTGAAGGTGGAAAATTGGAATTTGATCAATCATCAACTTGGGGAGGAAGGTGAGAACCCTTCTTCAAGAATTTTCAATTTTCATGCATCAATTGGGGTTTGATCTTACATGCAATGATTTTCTCGTGTTATTTAGCATGTGTATATGTAGAATTAGTATTGTGGTTAAAAAATTGTTGTTGTGGTTAATGTTGGGATTGAAATTGGTTGGATTTTGGGTGAAAAATGGGTGAATGGCGCAGGCCCCGTCGGCGGCGCAACCTAGGGCTGGACCGCGCCAGAGGCTGTCAATCAACACATATTGGGCGCGATCAAGGCACGGGTGGTGCGGCTGCGCCTGAGCTGGGCTTGTCCCGAGCCGTCGGTTTTCCTTGTTGTTTCGTTTGTCCTTTATAAGCTAAACCCCTAGTATCTTCCATGCATAAAATATGAGGATTTAAACATGATTGAACGTAATATGAAACAGAAATAATTGGTTTTTATATCATGATCGTTATAATTTTGTAATGTGATTTAGTTGTCTTGACATTGAACTTAATCGATAAAGAGCTAGATTAAAATTATTTAAGGACAGAGAATGAATTGTATGATTATGTGAGCATGCCGAAATGTTTTATACTAAGTTATAGAAGTTGGTACTTGGGAATTAGAAGGAGTTCTATGTTGTTTGTGAATCATGGATGTAATGATGCATTGTAGAGGTTCATGATTTAAAGAAATGATTGAGATCCTAAACTAAGAAAAGTTAAGCATATTATGAGCTAGATTGTTGGTTAATGAACTTGAATTCTAGAGGAAGATTTGTTGTGGAAGAGTATGGTAGATTTTGTTGAAAATGTTATTTAAATGAATCATTATATGTTGTAATTATGTGGTTCATGAATGTGTATCTTATTTCTGTATTGTGATGAATGTGTTAAGGAGATTGCGTTGGACAAGATTTTGCTTTCGAGCAGCCGCCGCGCAATCTAAATCAGTAAGAGATCAAGGTGGGCTTTTATTATAAAATACAAAAGCATGAAAAAAAAATTCCTTTTCAAAATAAAATCATGAAAATGTTTTGGATTGTTATGCCGAAAATGGGATCATATATGTACCTCTGAAGCCAGAAGAACTTGGCCAGAGAGAAGGGAGACGTCAGTAAAATGCACCAAGGTTAAAATCCTTGAGCGGTTTTTGACTGATTGCGAGCCCAAGAATTGCTCTTGCGCGGCAGTACCATGAGCTAAAACTCTAGTATGTCAAGCTGGTGGTTTGTCGCCCTAGTCTATTAAATTGGTGAGTGGATCAACTGCGGGTTGACACTCAGGGGTGATATGGTAGGTAAAGTCGATCGAATCTTGATGGACATTCCGGGATTAGTGCACTTTGATGACAGTGGGTGGAGTGGATCATGTCATTCCCAGCTATACATCGTGACTTGGAAGTAGGCCTGCTTCTAAGCCACACTTTTAAAACAGATAATGATCACACATGAATGTTTAACTCTGCATAGTGTATGAAACTGTTTTTATAAGCATGAGTGGATTTCTAAAGTAAAACCTCATGTCTTATCAATTAAATGGCATAAAATTTATATTTTTATTATTTTCGGGGATGTGTTCACTAAGTACACGGTGAACTCAGCCCTTGCATGTTATTTCTAAAACATGTAGGTTAAAGCTTGGAGCAGTGGAGATGGCATCAGGAATGTGTGAGCAGTCAAAACCAGAGCTCGATCATGAGATATGTATCCTCATATACATATCTCCGCTACGTAAATATCGCTGCATTGAATCTCTGAAACCAAACTTCCCCTAGTTTTGTATAAATTTACCGTGTTGCTTTTGAACTCTACTAGATGATGGTTCTATTGTATGAACTTAACCATGTAGTCATCTTTATAAATGTTAGCTTCCACTTAAACTTGTTCATTATAGTGTTATTGCCTTATTGGTGAGAAATCTCGAGAGTTTAAACTGTCGCGCTCTTATAAGCCGGGGAAAGCTAAATGAGCGCTTGACAATTATTAAATAAATTGATAAATGAAAAAAGATATAAAAATGGAAACAAAAAAAATTAAAAATGTACGTTAATTAAAAACAAGTTAACATTCATTAAAGTGTACGTAAATTATAATGTGTTTAAATTAATTATAACAATTTAACGAATTTTAAAAAATGTGCGTAATTAATTAAAAAAATTTTAATGCATTAATTAATTAATTAAAAACTGTTTTAGCTTCAAATTAAAATTAAAAGATAAATTAATTAAATAAATTAAAATAATAAAGAGAAGAAATAAAAAGAAAATTAAAATTAAAAAAATCAAAAATGGAAGGAACACTCTCACAGACAGTGAGTGTACTTCACACGACATACATCTGAGAGAGTTACAGGTGTGTACGTGTTACCAACGAGTGGGTTCGGATATATGGTGGGGCTCACCGTCCAATATCTACTTGGATAGCAAATTTGCTACCCATCTCTCTTCCCCTTCTCTCCTCCAACTCATTATTTCTCTCTCCGCCATGTCACTATCTACCCCAAAAAAGCAACCCATAGTGGATGGTTATTAATTTCAAACAAATTATTAATTAATTTAATTACTTTATTTTTATTTTTATGTTAAATAAAAAATAAAGAAGAATATGTGTGGTGTATATATATATATATATATATTATTTAGAGGTGCAAGTTTACAGACTTAAACACTGTAAGTTTACTGTAACACCCCATGTTCGCCTTCCCAACTCAGGGGCGTGCTATAGTGAGTTGGTGGTTCAAACGGCGGAAGACTTGAACAAACAAGCAGAAATAATGGTTCACACCCAATGAGCACGAATAAATGACAATATGAAGTAGTTCGATTCTCTTTTGTTAACAGAAACAAGGAAGGAAAATAAGTTCAGAGTTTCATGCATCAGAGAGTTACACAGTGGAGATATGCATATGAAGATGCATAGCTCAGGATCAAGGTTCTTGCTCCGATAGTCATGCCCTCTACACCTCCGCATCCGCATCGCTGCTGTTAACAGGCACATTAAAAATAATGCGAGGGGCTGAGTACCAAAGTACCATGTGGAGACATGCCCGAAAATATACATTTATAATTATGAAAGCTATGCCACACACACATAAGCCACGGGATTTTAAGAAAAACATTTGCCGTGTTTATCCAAAACATTTTATCACTGTGCACAGATTCACTCAAAAGAAGTCAATATCTGTTTTACCGTTGTGTGACTGGAAGTTGGCCTACTTCCGAATCACGATGAACAATTGGAAATGGCCAAACCACTGTCATCATTTAGTGCACTTGTCTTCAGAACTCGCAGCATTGAGACCCCGATCGATTTAAGACACAACGTGTGTCTCTCCTTATGTCTCCGAAGGTATCAATATTCCATTGAGTGACCAAGTCTGAGCTTGGCTCGAGACAACGGAGGATCAATGCCCCTAGGGTTTAAGAGTCTTGGCTCAGGATTCTTACAAATCTTGGTTCTGTCCTCGTTAAACCAAATCTTTGGTCAACTACGGTTAACCAGAGGAACCGATATGAAATCAAAACATTTTGGCATAGACAGTCGATTTAAAACAAAATATTTTGCATGCTTTTCAGAAAACAGAGCTTATTGCTCAAAAGGCATTTTGAATTTTACAAAAAACAGTCCTCACCTTGAAATCTTACAGATGTTTAAGCGTAAGTAAGCAAGTTCGTGTTTGAAAGCTCCCTTGTGATCCTGTGTTCCCTTCAATTGATAGCACAAGAAAATATAACAAATTACGTGGATTAAATAGAGGTGATAAATCAACATCCTAACTGATATTATCTCATACTTCAGGTTCTAAGACGGTCTGACTCAACGACATGACGAACATGAACCCAACATGAAACATTCGTACATTGAAATATTCATTTGACTCATCTAATCATGTTCATATGTGTTCCAACCCATGGTTAATGAATCATCAAGTTTGGAATCCGTTTACTTATTAAACGATCAACTTAGTATTCAAATTGGACATATTGACTCGAGTATTTAACGATCTTAGAAATCTTGTTCAAGTGTAAGAACACATGTATAACATTCATTTGTAACAATAATTGAGCTTAAACATCAAAGATATGAAGTATCGGATCAAATACATGTCGAAAAATCAACATCAAAAGGGGGCAGAGCAGTCTGTGTCGACCGACACAGATCTGTGTTGACCGACACAAATTCTGTATAAACCGACACAGAATGCAACCTGCTGCCCATCATCGCAGTCGCGACGTGCAAGTGTTCCCAGCCATTTTTCGGCCATCCCGAGCCCCTAAAACATCACCCGGGCATCTAAAAATAATAGGGAACAATCCTAGATTCTAGATACGTGATTTAATCGATGATTAATCGCTGGAAATGGAAGAGCTTCATCATGAAGAAAAAAGGTGGAGAAAACCCTCACCTTCGTAACTATTTCTCACGGCAGTTCTGACAAACGGGTGGCGATGGTGATGATCCAAGACTACCAAAATGATCCTAACAACACAAGGAACAAGAATATATAGGTTAAACACCTATTCAACAATATTTGATTTGAGTTTCAACGGAGGTTACGGAGTCGGAAAAACTTACTGATGGGACCTGTAAATGGTGTCGTAACTCACTCGATACTCGACAGAATTGGATGATTCCAGGTGTGATAGAAACCTTGAAGCCTGATCTTCATTTGATATTAGAAACCAAGGTCCGATTCTTGCTCGATTGGCTTGATAATCGCGAGATAAGATGGAGGCTGGAAGCAGTTTTGCGAAATCGGCAGTCTACCAACAACCCCTGCAAATGGAGGTGTATCTCCCTGGTTTCTCAACCAATTTGACAGATTCTAGATTCTATAGAAAGCTTGAAGCAATACTTTCATTTGGTCTTTAGAAATTGTGGCCCAATTCTTGCTCAGTTGGTCGGAAAATTGCGATGAAGATGGTGACATGAAGCAGGTGCTGCGGCTGCGGCTGCGGGAGAGAGTGAGGAGGAGAGAATTGAATGAGCTACAACTGCTCAATTTTTTTATTTTCCAATTGAAAAATCGTGCGCCGCACTTCATTAAACAATAATTGTGACTGTAAGTGGGTGAATGGATAAGGCACAGGTTTCGCCCTTCTGTTCGCCGCAACCCCAGATTCGTTATTTCATGTAATAACTTCGATAATCAACCTTCATTGATTTTTAATTCAACTTGTTCATTTTGAAAAATGGACATCCATGGAAATGTTCTAAATTACGAGTTCTACTCATGGGTTCAATTCCACAATTTTTGAAATTTCTCTGTTTTCGCCCCGAACTTAATAGTTCAAACAATCATAAAATATTCCACGGGTATCAGAATCTCATTCCGTTTATTTCTAAAATTATCATAAATCATTCTCAAGCATACCCAAGCTCGGTGAAAGAAACAGAGCTCTCGGGTGCAAGTTGTTGATTTTAACGTACTTCAAATATGCTAGAATCTCTGATTCATCGCGCACGAGTTTCATTCATAGAATTCATTTATAGGGTTACCTAACTCAAAACATACTCATAGGCATTTTGTTTGTATGAAAGGGGCATGTGTGCTACAACGGGTGTCGTTAATTGAGTTACTATTAAATTAAAAGGGCTAAAATAAACAATCCATATATTTAAATAATTAATTAAGCTAAATATCGCTTAATTAAAACTCGGGATATTACATTCACCCCACCTTGCAAAAATTTTGTCCCAAAATTTGCTAAGGTTTTGAAAATAACTCAGGATATTTGTATTCCATCATCTTATCCAACTCCCAAGTTGCTTCTTCTTACTCGTGGTAATTTCACAGATTCTTGACAATCGCTATTGACTTATTTATCACCTGTTGGAGTTTCCGATCCAAGATTGCTTTTGGCCTTTATTCATAGTGCACGTCTAGACTCAGGGTAACTTCCACATGACGTATCACGAGCTTAGGATCACACACGTATTTTCTTAACCGTGATAGATAAATTTCATAGGGTCCTACGAAGCGCGGTCGTAGTTTACCCCTCTGATGATTCCTTTCGATGGTGAGACATTCAGGAAGACTTTGTCTCCAACATCAAATTATAGTTCGACTCCTCTTGTATCAGCATGTGATTTTAGTCTGCTATGGACTTCTTTGATCCTTTCTCGGATCTTTCGAACTATTTCAATCACTTCGTTAATAGCATCAGGCCCAAGTATTTTTCATTTCTTCCACTTCATCACAGTAAAGTGGAGATCTGTAATTCCTTCCATACAGGGCTTCATACGGAGCTATACCAATAGTTGTCTTTAACTGTTATTGTAGGCAACTAGATAAGTGGTGAAGTTAGCTCTCAACTTCTCTTTCTCGATCGAAGACATCAGTTCGAAGCATGTCTTCGAGGGTTTGGATGGTTCTTTCTGACTAACCATCCATCTGTGGATAAAACATTGTACTGAAATTCAGACGGGTTTCCAATTCCTTCCTCAACTCATCCAAAATCGGATGTAAACTTGAAATCTTGATATGAGGTTATAGTCACAGGTACTCCATGTAACCGTACTATCCCTCTCACATATAGTTGTGCCAACTTATCTAAACCATACGTGGTTTGAATTGGCAGAAAGTGAGCACACTTCGTTAGACATTCCACAATGACCTATATCACTGTATTTCCTCTATGAAATTTTGGTAATCATGGAAAAAAAACTCTGGCGATATGTTCCCATTTCCACTGAGGAATATCTACCGGTTGCGACTTCCTGTAGGGTCACTTATGCAACGCCTTAATCTGTTGACATGCCAGGTATCTTTCAACATACATTGCGACATCTCCTTTCATACTGTCCCACCATAAGTTTGTCTTTCAGAAACTAGTACATCCTGCACTTCCAGGATGGGCGTTATGTGGTGTATCACGAGCCTCGCTCATAATCTCATCTAGCCTTTCATCACTAGGCACACAGATACTGATCTTGTACGCTGGTGCGTTATCTGGTGCTTACTGGTATTCGTTCGATCCTTTATTTGGGTCCCTTGACGTAACTTCCCGAGTTCTTCATTCCTCCTCTGTGCTTTACTTATTCATTATGTCAAATCTGATCCGACATTCCAGGCAACTAAGACACATTTTCTTTGCTAAGAGGGAGTAATCACCTCCAGATGTAGTTTCTCGAAGTCTCTGTTTAGCTCACTCTATCCTTTGTTAGGAGTGAACCTAACTTGCTGAGTCCTTTAAACTCAAGGCACAAGCCACAAAATCGGCTTTTTCAAATTTTCAGAGCATGAACCACTGCAACTAACTCAAGGTTGTTAGTAGGGTAGTTCAGCTCGTGTGGCCTCAGTTGTCATGAATCATAAGAAATCACTCATCCTTCCTGCATCAACACAAAGCTTAAATTGTTCTTAGATGCATCTATATACACTTCGTATCTCTTGTCTGGCTCAGGGATAGCCAAGACAGGTGCAGTTGTCAACACTACTTCTACTTTAGAAAAATCTCTTGACATTCCTTAGTCCACTCATATTTGATTCCTTTCTGCAACATTCGGGTCATAGGCTTTGCTATCTTTGAAAATCCCTAAATGAACCGTCTGTAGTATCCTGCTATCCATCACCGTCTGTATCTTAACAGGATCCACCTTGATTCCATCGACCGACACAATGTGGCCTAAGAACGTTACTTCTCTTAACCAAGATTCACATTTGCTGAACTTGGCGTACAACTTCTCGTCTTTGAGTGTCTGTAAGACAGTCCTCAAATGCTTCTCATGTTCTTCATCTCCCTTGGAGTAGAAAAGTATGTCATCAATGAACACCAAGACAAAACTGTCTATATAAGGGTGAATACCCCCTACTTATCAATTCATGAACACCGTTGAGGCATTTGTGAGTTCGAATGGTATAATCATGAACTCGTAATGACTATACCTTGTCTTACATGTTGTCTTCGGAATATTCTCTTTCCAAATTTCCAACTGGTAATAGTTTGAGTGAAGACCTATTTTTGAGAGTACGCTTGCTCTTTTGAGCTAATCAAACAGGTCATCAATTCCAGGTGAGAGATACATGTTCTTCAGAGTTAACTTGTTTTAACTCTAGGTAATCAATGCACATCCTTATTAATCCATGTTTCTTTTTTCACGAATAGGACAGGGCTTCTCAAGGCAATACGCTTGATCTTATTAAACTCATGTCTAGAAGTTCCTGAAGTTGCATTTTCAGTTCCTGCAACTCTTTAGACGTCGTGCGATAGGGTGCCTTGGAAATTTGAACTATTCTCGGCTCCAAGTCTATCATAAACTCTACCTGTTTGCTTGTCCGGTAGTAAACCTGACAGTTCTTTTTGGAATACATCTTCGTATTCCTTGACTAATGGTACATCCCTGACCGTCAATTCACGATTCGCTTCTCCCTCCAAGTATATTAGATAAGCTTGATTTTCCTTTTTCAGCATTAGCTTTCGGCCCTGAGTGTTGACATGACTGACACTCTCTGACCTCGACGGAATCCATAGATATGAGTTGGTTCAGCTCCTGATCGTGGAAGGATAACCTTCCACTCACTACATAAACCAGTAGTTTCATTTTCTGATGAACAATCCAATTCTAGGATTGTGTTTACGTCATGCATATCCATAACGTTCAACTTAAACATAATCACCCGATGGGCGTTCAACATACTCAGAGGTTAGAGCACACCAAGGTAACAGTAGTCATCTACCCTGAAGGCGATACTACCCTAGGGCAATTGCTCTCTCTATTGGCGATCCTCTATAGGGTTGCGAGGCAGTGATTGCCTATCTTGCTAGCCCTCCCTTGCGGCTCTTGCATATTTTGCCTCGGCTAGTAATTTCCCATGATTGCTTTCAACTATCGGTTGCCAAGCCTCAATAGTTTGTGTGTTTCCGCTTCCAACTTATCTTGTTGGAAATACTAGCGAGCATAGTGTATCATCTTTCTACACATAAAGTGCTTGAGCTCTGGCGGAGGTCACTTCCCACAATACTTCCCTTTGTGTCTATTACAATGCGAGGGTACTATTCCTCAGTGTTTGACTTTAGGCACTGATAAGCTCATATTATTACTCACTTATCTATATTTTTCTCCATTGTTTCAAGTGATTTATATTATGTTTTTAGTTATTTTTGTGCATGAGTCTACTTTAGAGGGTGTTATGCCTTTCGTGGTTAATTTTGCAGGTATTTAGGGTCAAAAAGAGCTGAAATGATGAAAGAGTCAAATAACATGGAGCGCCCTTCGATTGACGCGCAGGTAGTCGACCAGAGATGGAAGACGAAGCTAAAATCCTGAAGCAGGACCTCTGTGTCGATCGACAGAAATCCTGTCGAGAGATACAGAGGTCGGATGTCGATCGGAGGCACGCAAGAAGAAGGAATCGATAGAGTTTGCAGCCCTGTCGATCGATAGGAATGTCAAAACCGGGGAGTCGACATGCATGAAGCTTGTGTCGATCGACAGGATCTCTATCGATCGACACAGATTCCCGAGAAGGCTGTTTTGGCCTATTTTGGCAGTTTTTGTTATTTTAACTGATGGGTTTTGTATACTGAAAGCATTTATTATAATGAGTATACAACGGTTTATTTCTCCTATCTGTTAACAATCTTACATGTATGAACAATGGTATCCTCTTGTCTCACCGATAGGGACGATCATACGGCGTGTTGTAGATCGCAGAAGACAGTATGATCACTTGAGCTAGTGAGACATAAACCTGATCACAGCCGAGACAGCGTATGAGGATACATCTGTCCGGATGGCTGCGGCATTGTCGGAATAAGTAGTCTGTCTTGGCACTACAAAAAAAACTATGTGTAGTGACAATAATGTTAGTGACATTTAAATTTTTGTGGCTAAAAACACATTTTTAGTAACAATTATGTATTTAGTAAAAAAAAATGCAATTTGTGACAATTTAATTAGTTGCGGATATTTATTGTCACTAAAGTTAGTGAGAATAATATTTTTGTGACTAAACATATATGTATAGCAACAATAAATTCTTTTGTCACAATAAATATGATTTGTGACAATTTTATTTAGCTGCGAATATTTATTGTCACTAAAGTTAGTGACAATAATATTTTTGTTACTAAACATATATCTACTGCAACAATAAATTTTTTCGTCACAAAAAAAATATGATTTGTGACAATTTCATAAGTTGTCAATATTTATTGTCACTAATATTAGTGACAATAAATTTTTTGTAACTAAAAATACTATTTTAGCTACAATTAATTTTTTCATCACAATAGTTTTCAATTTGTGACAATTTCATATGTTGTTAGTATTTACTTCACTAAAGCCACTGACAAT
This sequence comes from Plectranthus barbatus, assembly GCA_026898455.1. Taxonomy (NCBI): domain Eukaryota; kingdom Viridiplantae; phylum Streptophyta; class Magnoliopsida; order Lamiales; family Lamiaceae; genus Plectranthus; species Plectranthus barbatus. The sequence continues at coordinate 58,419 of JAPKLW010000881.1, forward strand.
AATTTATTTTGTTGCTAAATTCATTTTATAGTGACGGTAACCAGATTTATCTCAATAAATTATAAATAGTGATAATTTAATATATTATCACTGAATTCGACAATAATAATATTTTTATTATGTTTTACTAAAATTTCAAAATTTAATAAATTCCACTAGTTCATTAGTAATAATTTTTATTAGCCATTAATTTGCTTTTGGTTACGCAATATCTATTACATACTTCCAAATATATGAAATTATATTCTACATTATGTTTTATTAAGTAATTTGATCCCCACCAACTTAATAATATTAAGATCTTATTACATTTTTTGTTAAGACTATTATGATATTTACCCATATTAAACAAAATTCTTGATGTGGCAATTAAATAATCATTGAATATTGACTTTATATATTTAAGTAATTAAATTATATAAATATTTGTATAGAAATAATAAATATTAATAAAAATTTACATTTAAAAACATTTAAAATATGACTGAAGATTATGTTACTATATTAAAATTAAACTATTTGAAGGTGATAAGATTCAAAATGCGTAATTAAGCTGAAATTCAGATTGAATTAAAAATTTAATCATGTATTTAAATAAATACACACAATTAATTAAGATTATTGAATTTTTAATAAGTTAATTATGCATTAAAAATATTAAATAATGCGTAAATTTTAAATTGTTTAGTTAAATTATAATTTTAATTACATAATATGAAAAATTTATGTTTAATATAAATTATAATCTTATGTTATAATTTTTTTTATTAAAACTTAGTTTTTATTCAAATTTAATTCTTAGTAATCTTATAAATTAAAAAATTACTACCATTTCGACAAATTCTAAATAATGAAGTAAAAGTGAATATTGTGTAGTAGTTTTTTAATATAAAATTATATAAAATTTCATTTTATTAATATTTACATTTTACTTTTATTTTTTTAGAATTCGCTGATGTCATAGTAATTTTTTAATTAATAAGATTGTCCAGATTTAAATTTATAAAGTGTGAAATAGATTTTATAAATTTATTAAGTTTAGATAGATAGCCACTATTACCTTATATATATTAACTATCCAAAATATTAATAATTAATCACTTGGTGCAGTGGATAGATATAAAGGATTAAATTAAGAGGTAAAAGGTTCGAATCCTGTTGGAAGCACTAAATATTAATTTTTTTATATGACTATGTGCAGGGTCCTGATTATTCATAGGTACGGTGCGGTGCGATGATGGCTCGTTGGTCCTAATTGCTCGTGGTGCGGTACGATGCCGGTGGATTCAGTTGATAGTTGGTTGTGGTTCGGTGGTGGTAGGCTAGATGCGGTTCAACGGTTGGGTGTGGTGCGGTTGGTTAGCTGTGGCTCGATGTTGGCGGCTTATGTGCGATGCAACGGTTGGGTGCGGTTCAGGGCATTGTGGCTCAGTGGTGGCTCGACCGACGGTTAGGTATGGTGTAGGTGGGTTCAGATGATCTGGTCAACAACGACTAGGTATTTTAGTGACGACAATTTTTGCTACTAAATTCGATGTTTTTGTGATAATTAGTGTCGTGGCAAAAATGTGTTTATTTAGTGACAACACTTATGTGTAACTATATAATGATATTTTAGTGACGACAAATTATGCTACTATATTATAAAGTTTTAGTGATAATTATTATAGTGGCTAAAACATGTTTGTTTAGTGACAACCCACCTGTGCGACTATATCATGGCATTTTAGTGACGATTATAGTTTGCAACTAATTAATAGTGAATTAGTGATGAAAATTGGAGTCACAATAAAATAGAGCAATAGTGACGACTATCGTAGTTCGTCGCTAAACCCTTTAGCCACTATTCAGTAGCCACGACACAGCGACGACACACAATATTGTCACTAACATGCTACAGTGACAAAATTCATATTTATAGTGATAATTTCTGTCGCCATTATAGACCATTTTTTTTGTAGTGTGGTTACTTGACATGCTGGTACGCAGAGGTGGCGTATTGATGGACCGCAGTGAGATATATTCGTCTGTCTGACATCAGCGAATACAAGATCTCATTATATTGATTGAGTCCAAACCCTAACGAAGGTTCAGGGGTTTGCACGGGTTGACTGTTGCTTTGACTTGCCATGGTGGAGAGCCTAAGTAACGTGCTTGTTGGTCCCGGATATCAGGGTATAACTTGGCAGCGGAAAAAGTGTTTGTTCGTTTCTTACGCTCTGCTGGTTACTCAGCTGACTGGGACCTTGTCAGCTGGTAAGTCAACTGGGACTGAGTACACAGCTGACTGGCAACTGGCTGGTCAGCTGGTAGCTCAACACTTAGAATATTTTAAGTCGTCTTTGCACAATTATATCAGTTTTCAGATATACTCCAGTAATCAGTTACTGGGTTTTAAATCAGTATGAAAATGCAGAAAGCTGATAAAAGACAAAGGATTTTTATAGTGGTTCGATCAACTGATCTACGTCCACTCTCCAGTCGATGCACTGGAAATTTACTAAGAGCAATCAGGTACAAAGTATCCTACGATCTATCTCCAGCTGGTAGATGCCCCGTCTACCAGTCCACTGGATCAACCGCTCCCGGTCCTTGTCCTTCTTCAGCTCTCGTCAGATGGATGGAGTGCGAGCACGTCACTTCAACCTCCTCCTCTGACTAGTTGGGTGTTGAGTTCTCCCAAGAACGTGACTCCTTTATACGGCAAGCTGCCCGTAATAGCTCAAGAGCTGGCTGGCTCTAGAACTGCTGTGAACTTCCTCTGAGAGAGAAAGAGCACCAAAGAGATCAATAACTCACAAGCTGGAAGCTTGGAGTCTCGTGTTCGAATAATCGACACACGGAAAGCCTTTAAGAAAAGGCCTCGAAAGTATTTGCTTGCTGGCAATAAATGCGATCGTTCTTTCGGTAGATCAAGAGAGTTAAGAGTATTGAATGTTGATGGATCCCAGGTATTTATAGACGAGGGATCCCATTCAAATTTACTAGCCATTTGGACACATCCGGAAAAGTCTCTGTCCTCGCATGTCCTTCTGACGGCGGTAGGTAGGAATTTTCGGAAAGCGCCATACCTTTGATCGCTTTATCTGACACAGATCTCTTTGTGTCAGAACGACTCTATTCGTCAGTACGAGGAATCGGAACTGGTGTCTTGAACTGATAGACTTTAAGGCATCCTCCTTAAAGTCATACACTGTCAGTTACTTCCTCAGACGAATCTTCTTTTTGTCTCTAAGTCTTCGGGAGAGCGAATCTTCAATTCTGCTGATAACCTCGGACTGGTAGATCATTCTGGTGATCTTGTGCTGGCAGTCTCTGCTGGTGACTTTCCTTAGCACAATCAAGGTCTACCAATTTGTCTGATGTTATCTCTTGGAATCTCCCGTGACTGGTGGCTTCACCGCTGGTGAATAGTGTCAGCCAGA
>JAPKLW010000881.1:82394-98098 GCA_026898455.1 Plectranthus barbatus
TATCTCTGGCACTTGAGACTGGGTCACATCAGCTTGAAGCGGATTCAAAGACTTGCAGATGACGGTACATTGGACTTAGTCCGGGCTGTACCTTATCAAGTCTGCGAATCCTGCATCGAGGGCAAGATGTCAACTATGCCTTTCAAGGCTAGTCAGTCTCGAGTAGAGGAAGTGTTGGAATTTATCCATTCTGACTTATGTGGACCGATGTCCACGCAGGCTCGTGGAGGGTACGAGTACTTCGTCACTTTCATTGACGACTACTCAAGGTACGAATACGTTTACCTGCTTCGCTACAAGTCTGAATGCTTTGAGAAATTCAAAGAGTTCAAGGCTGAGGTAGAAAAGAAGGTCAGGAAAATTATCAAGTCACTGCGATCTGACCGCGGTGGCGAATACATCGGTAATGAGTTCCTGCAAAATTTGTCAGAAAATGGGATTACATCCCAGTGGACTGCACCGGGTACTCCCCAGCAAAACGGTGTAGCTGAAAGAAGAAATAGGACTCTTCTAGAGATGGTAAGATCAATGATGAGTTATGCAAACTTACCAATTTCGTTTTGGGTCTATGCATTGGAAACACCAGCTTACGTGCTTAATGCGGTGCCTTCTAAATCAGTTCCTAAGACGCCTTCTGAACTCTTCCTTGGTCACAAACCTAGTTTGTGCAAGTTTAGAGTATGGGGCTGTCCGGCACACGTAATGTCGAAGGAACCTGATAAGTTAGAAAGCAGGTCAAAAGTAATGCTGTTCATATGGTATCCCAGGCAAACGAAAGGGGAACGTGTAAATGTGGGTGCACCTGTGAGAGGTACAGCACCACAGACACGTTCTTCAGTGCAAGGTGCAGGACCACAAGTTACTGCACCTACTACCGACACAACACCGATGCCTCGTCGTAGTGGGAGAGTTATTTTCCATCCGGAAAGGTACATGTTTGTGGGTGAGTCTTCGGACTTGAGCCCGGAACACGGACATGAGGACTCTGACCCACTGACTTACGAAGAGGCAGTGCTGGACAAGGATGTTGCCAAATGGCGTGTCACCATGGATTTTGAAATAGAATCCATAACTGCTATGGATGTATACCAGAAAACTGATTTGCCGGATGACTTTAGAGCCATAGGGTGCAAATGGGTATACAAGAGAAAGAAAGGGGCGGATGGAAAGATCACGGCTTTTAAAGCCAGGCTGGTGGCAAAAGGTTATAGTCAGAAAGAGTGTAATACCCCGTATTTAAATTTTGATCTTGTCTAAATAGTTCGGATGTAACAATGAATATATCTCAATTGAGAAATAATTTGGGAGTTATTTATTTGAATTTTGGAGATTGGAATTTAGTTATATGTTCATATTTTGAGAGAATTGAAGGAAATAATGTTGTATTGGAGAATGGGATGTGGATATTTATGCATGTATTTTTGGAAGTATTTGGTATTGGGAATTGATGTATATATATATATATATATATATACATGTATATATGTAAATATGTTGGATTATATGAGAATTATATATTTATATATATAGATATTATATATATACATTATATATATTATGGAAGTGCATAATATATTACATATATGGAAAAATTGTGTATATTTTTCCCCCAACCTTGTTATTGTCGAGGAGAGAGAGAGAGTAAGATTTCAGAGAAACCCCCTCGCCACCCTCCCTTTCCGACGAGCCACCGGCCGACTCCGGCCACCGCAGGACGCGAGACCACCGCCATTTGAAAGCTTACTCTTCAAGCTTTCTATCGAACTAAGGTAGAGCTCGTGAGGCGGAGTATCTAGCGAGATATCGAGGAGAGAAGGAGGGTCGCCGGACTGTGGTGAATCCTTCCCAGACACAGCCAGCTCCGCCGCCCCACCTTTCCGTCCAGATTTCGGCTGCCACAGACCGCCGCCGGCTTCTAGACTACAACCATTGTGCAGCCCGTGCTTCAAGGTTTCCGAAGAGCCCTGGTACGCGTCGTGAGGTCACAGATCGGAGGAGTTCTCGTAGAGAGAAGTAAGGCCGCCGGAGGGGTGAGAAAATCCGATTTTCAAATTTCAAACTCGTTGATGTGCTATTATCTCGAGTCTTGACTGATGTATTTGTGTTCCTTACCTCCTAGGGAACATTTTGGTACCGTTGGACACGAGTTTCCTCGCCGGAAAACTGCACCGCCGCCGTCGTCATTTCCAACTCCGGTGAGCTTCACCCACTTATCTTTTTTCCACCGTTATTCGAGCTTTCAAGCATGTCTTTGTGTTCTCCTTGAGTCTAGGACCTTGTTTATGTGTTTGCATGTGGTTTTGGGTGGTTAAATCATGAGAACCGACGAGTTGCAGGCCGGCGAGTTTCCTGCCGTAGGTGACGAGCCATATCAACCTGCAGGGGGTCGATATGCCCTCTGCTCTAGGTCGATATGGCTGGGCTGAAGCGGGAAAATGTGGATTTCCATGTCTGTCTCGATTTGATTTCGGTTATTCGCGATTTTTAAGCTTGATATACATTTATCCAAGTATGTTTATCATGTTTAAGGTATAGGTTATTGTAATCGAGAGTTGAATTTAATTTTATTTCAATTTAAGGAGGTTGAAGCATGCTAAATTAAGTGTCAAGCATGTAGTGTTGATTGGGAATTTTTGGAGTTAAATATATGATTTTGGGAGCGTGTTGGGCGTAAAACATACATAGATATTGATGGTTTGGATCGAAAGGAAATTATGGAAAATATGTGGAAATTAAGTTTGATGGTGAATTAATTCTTGGACTTTGTTGAGGTTTACCGTTGTCCTAGATCGCTTATCCTAATTTGGTAAACCATGATTAATTGTAGGAATTTGAGAACGAGGATCGTTGAGCTCAAGCATCTAAATAAGCCAAGTAAACGAGGTGGGAAACTATTTCAAATCTATAAAAATCAAATGCGTGTTTTATTTTCAAAATGAGTGATAAAATTTTTGCTTTCAAATTGAAAATGCTATGCATGTTTTGTGTTGTCATTCTGTCCTCTGTCGTTTCCCGTCGGCAGAGAGTAAAATAATGAGTTCGGAACCAGTTTCTTATAACTGCGCTAGTACTTCATTAGTAGTATGGGTAGCGACTCCATATGATGGGATTATGAAGATATAAGGGGAACATGTTATGTGGTCGGAGATTTGATGATATGATTGAGATGATGTTGATGATTGATTATGAATTGTGATTTAATAAGCGATCGGGTCTCAAACAAGATTTCTGAGACTAGTGCACTCTAAATGACAGTAGGTTGAGCATGTACTCATTCCTTACTAGTCATCGTAACTTGGAAGTCGGCCAGCTTCCAGTTACAAAACCGAACAGACATGACAACACTAAAAATAATGGGTGTGTGAGTAAAATGATTTGGCTAGCACGGTTTATTTCAACAAAACCCCGTGTTTAGCCGTGTGTGTTGCATAGCATGTTTCATATATATAATGTATGTTTTCGGGCACTGTTTCTCATTGCGTACGAAAGTACTCAGCCCCTCGCGATATTTCTAAATCGTGCAGGTTAAGCAGCTGGAATGGAGGTAGCAGGTGTAAGCAGAAGAGGAAGAATAAGTGTTTTTGAGGAAAACGCATAGATCCTGTGACATGTATCTCCATATACATGTCACCATCACGCTACACACACTGCTGCACCGCGCTCTGAATTTGCCTTCCATTTTAAAAGTTTGTTTTTGACTAAGTTTACTTTGTTAACTGACTCGAAGGATAATAGTTACTGTTTGAATATTTTTATTTAATGTTTCAGTCTTGCTGTTTTAATTATTTTAAATGCTCATCGAAAACCTGAAACATCAATGTAACGCGGCTCCATATTAGAAGGTCAGATGGGGGCGTTACAAAGAGGGCATTGACTATGACGAAACCTTTTCACCCGTAGACATGCTCAAATCCATCCGGATACTCCTTGCCATAGCTGCACATATGGAACTCGAGATTTGGCAGATGGATGTCAAAACCGCTTTTCTAAATGGTTACCTTGAAGAAGGTAGGGACATCTATATGCAGCAACCCGAGGGTTACATAAGCAAGGACGAAGAACATCTTGTTTGGAAGCTTAGGAAGTCCTTGTATGGACTTAAGCAAGCTTCAAGGTCGTGGAATTTACGTTTCAACGATGTGATTAAATCCTATGGATTTGCACAGTTGGAAAACAAAAGTTGTGTTTATCGACTTTGTATCAGTGGGAGCGTGTTCTTCCTTGCACTTTATGTTGATGACATACTCCTATTTGGAAACAACGAGGGAGTGATGTCGGAAATCAAGGCTTGGTTATCCGAACAGTTCCAAATAAAGGATCTGGGAGAAGCTGGCTACATTCTTGGGATTAAGGTCTTACGAGATCGTAAGAGAAGAATGTTGAGCTTATCCCAGGCATCCTATGTAGATACTGTGATTGCCCGGTTCAGCATGCAACTCGCCAAGAAAAGCTTACTACCTTTCAGACATGGCATTCATCTTTCTAGTGGGCAGTGTCCTCAGACACAGCGGGAGAAAGATGAGATGAGTCTTGTACCTTATGCTTCGGCTGTGGGTAGCCTCATGTATGCGATGCTGTGTACCAGGCCAGATATCTGTTATGCCATTGGCATGGTAGCGAGATATCAGTCTAACCCTGGACAGGCGCACTGGACTGCTATAAAGCACATCCTCAAGTATTTGAAGAGAACTAGGAATTATTGCCTAGTTTATCAAAGTGAGGATTTGTGCCCTGTGGGTTATACGGACTCGGATTTCCAAGGAGACCAGGATGAGAAGAAATCGACCTCAGGATATGTGTTTACCCTGGGAGGTGGAGCTGTATCTTGGAGGAGCTCAAAGCAGAAATGCAATGCTGACTCCACCATGGAGGCGGAATATGTCGCCGCCTCCGACGCCTCGAAAGAGGGGGTATGGCTCCGGAACTACCTTTTAGAGTTGAGCGTGATCCCGAGTTTGCCGAGGAGCATCACAATTTATCGTGATAACTCTGGTGCAGTGGCAAACTCAAAGGAACCGCGGTCTCACAGGGCAAGCAAACACATAGAGAGAAAGTACCATATCATATGAGAATTGTATCGAGGGGCGATGTGCTGATTAAGAAGATTGACACTGCTGACAGTCTAGCTGATCCATTTACAAAGAGCTTCCCGCAGAAAGTTTACGAAAGACATATTCGTGAGCTGGGTCTGAGGTGGATGCCGACCACTGATAGTGGTTAAGGAGACAGCAGACTAGATAGACGGACTGTATACTCTGTAATAGCTTAGTTATGCTTTGAGTATAAGTGGGAGATTGATGGGTTTTGTATACTGAAAGTATTTATTATAATGAGTATACAACGGTTTATTTCTCCTATCTGTTAACAATCTTACATGTATGAACAATGGTATCCTCTTGTCTCACCGATAGGGACGATCATACGGCGTGTTGTAGATCGCAGAAGACAGTATGATCACTTGAGCTAGTGAGACATAAACCTGATCACAGCCGAGACAACGTATGAGGATACGTCTGTCCGGATGGCTGCAGCATTGTCGGAATAAGTAGTCTGTCTTGGTTACTTGACATGCTGGTACGCAGAGATGGCGTATTGATGGACCGCAGTGAGATATATTCGTCTATCTGACATCAGCAAATATAAGATCTCGTTATATTGATTGAGTCCAAACCCTAACGAAGGTTCAAGGATTTGCACGGGTTGACTGTTGCTTTGACTTGCCATGGTGGAGAGCCTAAGTAACGTGCTCGTATATCTGCATCTTGGGTAACAACAGTTCGTGTAGTACCGCCTGAGACTGGGTTTAGGTAACCATATCCGAGTAATTGGATGGGGACATTCCCTGAGGAGCTCAATAACATTCATCGTGTCAAAGTCCTGCAGGCTGATTAAGTTCAGGCACGAGTGATAAGGTTTGAGTGGTACTACTCAGGAATAATATGATATTAATTAATTGTAGTTAGAGCTTGTCAGAGGCTCCGATTAATTAATGAATGTCCGGTAACCTTAAATATGGGGATTCTCAATTAATGCAGCTCGTTCTCATAACGTGGTAATAAAGGGGTAGGTCAGTATTAATTATGTGGTGAAAAAGAATTAATATTAATTAATTAATTGTGTCCTGGGTTGTGGACATGAGAATTAATTAATTTATAGGCCCACTTTATTATTTGCATTAGGTCCGAGGTCTGGCCCAAATAAATATGCTGAATTGAGCCGAGGAGCCCACTAGGGTTTTACAACCCTAGGTCTATAAATAGACCTCTCACTCTCTGAAACCCTAGCCACTTCATAACACAATTTGAAAACCCTAATCCTAGGGAGAGAGAGAGGGGCGCCGATCCTGAAGAGAGAAAGGGAGGAGAATTTCGATTCTGGTCCTGCTCAAGCCACAGATCTACGGAGTCCTCACCAGTAGTAGATCTGAACAGCATTGGGACACAGCCCTGAAGATCTGATCTGGAGAACAAGATTTTCTTTTCTTCTTCTTCTTTCTTTATTTTTGAATTTATCTAGAAATTTGATTGCTAATTTCTACTTCCGCAGATAAAATCGAATTGCGTGGTTGAATTCAAGTTGGAAATTCAAACGCAAAAGATCGGATCAGACTCGACGGAATAACAGTAAATTCCTCAATCCACAATTCTGGTTATTAAATTCATAGGAGCATGCTAGGATTTATTATGATTTTAATTATGAACAATATCCATAAATCGATCCGGTTCAGTTTGGTTTTGGTGATTCGGTTCACGGGAAAACCCTACATTAACCCAATACTTAGTTTAGATGTTTTGACTCCTCTATAAATACTCTACCTTATGCACGAAATTATGAGCTTTTTGGACTATTTTTCAGCATTATTGCACTTAGAATAATTGAGCTTTGGAGTTTTACAAGACATTCAAGGTTCCTCTTTATTTGCAAGTTTATTAATAACATGTTTGCTTTATTTCTAGTCATGTTTTGTGGCTAGAACCCTAAACAGGTTCTAGGGTTATGATTTCTTTTTTGATGCATATTTAATTGATATATTGATATCAACTCTTCAAACATGGTTTAATTCTCTGATTTAATTTAATAATCTGGATTAAAAGATGGACCGAGAGGTGAATTGAGATCTAGGTTTAAAGTTAACAATTGAAGGATCGAGAGATGAAAATTATTAATAGGAAGAGAGAATTAATTGTGTTTGTTTTCTGTCTCAAAAGAAAGAAACCTACATAGGAATAATTAGATAATTATGAGATTGATTAATTTGGTGTTCTTGAGACCAAGAGGAGATAGTCACTAATTAATAATCTAGGATTTAAATTGCCCAACCAAGGAATTAAATCCACAAAAATCTATGTTTTCCCCATTGTTGAGTTGATTGATATTTGCATGTTAATGATTAGATAATCTGTCCTAAGAGATGTGCTCTCTTTAAATTGTTTTCCAAAACCTTTAATTTTATGCATTGTTCTCTTTAATTTATAAAACAAAATCCCTTTTCAAATCTGCCCGTAAGGAAGGATCGTAGCTACCTTCTCCATCGTGCCTCTTTTAGTTGCCAAAGACCTTGGCAGAGAGGTTGGTGTTTACCTTTCACTCCCTTGTTTGCGCTGAGGCAATGATTTTGGCTCTTGGGTAGCCAGAACAGATACCTTCTTCCCCGTTGTTCCCACCTACACGTCCTAAGTTATTCTCAAGGACTTTTGGTAATTCATCTCAGCAAAAGTAGACAAATGGCTCAAATTCTCTTCCCTTAGCCCCTCGTGGAATTTATCCACTATTTCGGTGGGTGTGATCACCTGCTAGGAGCATATTGGATCTACTCAAAATTTTTCTGATCTTAGCTATTGACGTTTATCTTCCATAGTCTAGTAGGACGATCTCAATTTCTCTTTCTCAACTGTATTGGTTTGTTTTGCACTTCTCAAATAGTGCTGCTTCAAATTTTTCTTAGGTGAGCCAATAGCACTCTTCTGGTAACAATGACTTCTTGTAGGTTTCCCACCTACGATCAGCTTGTCCGACAAGCCGATATGTTACCTAGTTACTTTTGCCAACTTTTGAGCACTTCATGTGCTTGAACTCTTTCTAGAGTAGAAACTTAATCCTCAGCTTCAGAGGGTTCTCTATGCCATTAAGGTTGACAGTTCTTATCAAAGATCACAATTAAGTAGAAGGGTTGAGGGGCGGTATTGGTGTCTCAAAGACAATATTTAAATTTTACGCATAGATGTGCCTTCACCATCTGGGAAACAACCTCATGACACTGACTAGGCTTGGCCTCTTCTCTGTCATCACTCTCCTTAAACACCTCTCAGTGTTAGACAATAAGTTGAAACTCGCACATCAAGTTGTTCCACAACAACCTGTAATCGAGTTAAGGATTTTATGATACATCCTCGACTTATGCTATCACGTATACATCACGAAACATCTTCTTGGTGCACATCACACACTTGTACAATCTCCATCGATTGAGTTCTTTGCGAGGAATTTGGTTATCCGATTGGTGCAACATAACATATCATACTACCGGTATGAACCATGCCGAAAACATTTCTTAGCAGTTAGTGCACCTGCCTCTTCAAGGCTTTAATCCTGCACTTTCATCATGCTAACAGGGTTTAGTGTTTCCGTTACACTAGTCCCACAAGCTAGCATACTCATACTTAAACAATGGGGGTTCATAAACCAAGCGAACTCAATTCCAATTGTCTGAAATTGGTGATTTCGTACTGTTATTCGATTAGGGTGTTCGCAGCTACTCTTGATCATCAACCATCGGAGGAAGTAGACACTCTGACACTGCAGAAGTATCAATATCCTCTCATAGGATAATATAGGTAACAAGTTGGAGGCAATACTTCAATGCGGTCCCTCAAATTTTTAGATGTCATCCCTAGCATGTCGAAGTTCCCTTCGAACTATGCCCATATCTAAATTTGTGTCTCATTGCCACTGTGGTTCTCCGACGCACTACATTTAGGACCCAAACGATGCATACACATAAACATGTACGTAAAATTTTCTTTCAAGTGAGTTCTCTGGTTGACGTCTTCACGCCCTGTCATATATTTCTTGCTCATGTTGTCAACTCACAGGTGCCTTTAAGCAACGGTGGGGCTTGAATACTAACACTATTATGCAGTGTTCCTCAATCCTTCAGGATTCTCCTGAGCTAGATTAGAAATTCTATCTAGAACGTATTCTCTTGGGATACGCCCAGCTTAACATTATCCGCAAATTTGTTCCTTTCCACACAATTCTAAAAATGGAGATACATTGACGCATCTTTAGCTCCATTTCAAGTTCTCACTCGATCAGGTGCGATGGAATTTGCATCAATCGTGAGTTTGACCATCTAATATGCTTGTTTAGTAGGAATTCTACTAAGCAGACAAAGAACTTAACTAGTTCGCCTATGATCTTGTGAACGGAGCATGCCTCGTCATAGTAATTCTAAGTTCGCGTCAAGTAATGCTTCGCATTATCACTTCACTGGGTCATGATCATTTCAAGTACTTCATACTTGGTGCTACAAAAAGCAATTGCGCACCTATAAGCCAAAAAATTCATAATCAAGGAGACATATTATCGATATAGTATGGTTTGATTGCATACTAATATTATCATAATAATTAGTGCATTTCATGCACGATTCATTCTTACGCCCGTGAGTAGAGATTCGCTCATCGTTCCTACTCATACTAGGCTCATATCACGAATTTACACTTGATTGAGATGCTACCGTTCCGAAGCACAAACATAACAACTCTCAGCGAGCTATAGCAACTATGTCAGTCCTCTAACCCGATCCACCTTATTCTAACTTTCACAGGTTAAACACGTACAATTCCATTACAAGGTTCAACAAGCATTCAAACACTTACCAACCATACCCACAAGTCAAAAATATTTCAATCAATTGAACATAAGAAATCATTTTTCATAAATCAATTTGAGAAAATCAACAAGTTGCATGAATTTTCCAACAGTGCCAAAGTCAAGCAATAAAGAAGCAAAAGCATATGCCAAGATATGCCAGTATTAGCTCGGCTCTCACACTAGACAAAACAACCAACGACAAGATAGGCTAACGAGAGGCATACTCATGGTTAGAAAAATCAAGCAAGGTTAGCAAATATCAAGTTCTACGCTAACACATAACATAAATGCAGAGCATTTAAAAGTTTTCATTCATCATGATTATGATAATGTATCAGTTAGCATAATCGTTCAAAACAATTTATAATGATCTTTGAAATCATGCTTGACATTTGGAAATCATTTTTATTCATGAAATCATGGAGTGTACAAGGCCACTCAAACAATTGGATGCAACTTTCAAAATGTTACCTTGCGGGTTTTGCAGGATGGAATGGGGTCTAGGGCATGACAAGACTGTTATTTCATAATAGACTTCTGAAACAAGATAAGTCTTGGTAACCAAAGCCAAGGAAAGGTATTGTCTGACGCTCTGATACAACTTCTGTAACACCCCCTTTTGCCTTCCCAACTTAGGGGCGCGCTACAGTGTGTTGGGTGGTTCAAACGGCGGAAGACATGAACAAACAAGCAGAAATAATGGTTCACACCCAATGAGTTCAACAACAATAATCGAATAAGCATAAGTTGTAACGAGGAATGCAACCTCGTATACAAAAAACACGAATAAATGACAATATGAAGTAGTTCGGTTCTCATTTGTTATCACAAACAGGGAAGAAAAATAAGTTCAGAGTTTCATGCAGCAGAGAGTTACGCAGTGGAGATATGCATAAGAAGATGCATATATCAGGATCAAGGTTCTTGCCTCTACACCTCCGCATCCGCATCGCTGCTGTTAACCTGCGCATTTTAAAAATAATGCGAGGGGCTGAGTACCAAAATACATTGTGGAGACATGCCCGAAAACATACATTTATAATTATGAAAGCTATGCCACACACAGATAAGCCATGGGGTTTTAAGAAAAACATTTGTTGTGTTTATCCAAAACATTTTATCACTGTGCACAGATTCACTCAAAAGAAATCAATATATGTTTTACCGTTGTATGACTGGAAGTTGGCCTACTTCCAAATCACGATGAACAATTGGGAATGACCGAACCACTCGATCCACTGTCATCATTTAGTGCACTAGTCTTAAAACTCGCAGCATTGAGACTCCGATCGATTTAAGACACAGCGTGTGTCTCTCCTTATATCTCCGAAGGTATCAATACTCCATTGAGTGACTAAGTCTGAGCTTGGCTCGAGACAACGGAGGATCAATGCCCCCAGGGTTTAAGAGTCTTGGCTCAAGATTCCTACAAATCCTGGTTTTGTCCTCGTTAAACCAAATCTCCATGGTCAACTACGGTTGACCAGAGGAACAGATATGAAATCAAAACAGTTTGGCATAGACAATCGATTTTAAAAAAAAAATCTTTTGCATGCTTTTCAGAAAATAGAGCTTATAGCTCAAAAGGCATTTTGACTTTTACAGAAAATAGTCCCCACCTTGAAAGCTTACAGATGTTTAAGCGTAATTAAGCAAGTTCGTGTTTGAAAGCTCCCTTGTCATCCTGTGTTCCCTTCAATTGATATCACAAGAAAACATAACAAATTAGGTGGATTAAATAGTGGTGATAAATCAACGTCCTAACTGATATTATCTCATAATTCAGGTTCTAAGACGGCTGCCTCAACGACATGGCGAACATAAACCCAACATGCAACATTCGTACATTGAAATATTCATTTGACTGATCTTATCATGTTCATATGTGTTAACCAACCCATGGTTAAAGAATCATCAAGTTTGGAATCCGTTTAGTTATTAAACGGTCAACTTGGTATTTAAATTGGACATATTGACTCGAGTATTTAACGATCTTAGAAATCTTGTTCATGTGTATGAACACGTGTATAACATTCCTTTGTAACAATACTTGAGCTTAAACATCAAAGATATGAAGTATCGGATCAAATACAGGTCAAAAAATCTACAAGAAAAGGGGGCAGAGCAGTCTGTGTCGGCCGACACAGCTGAGTCGACTGACATAAATTTTGTATTGACCAACACAGAATGCAACCTACTGCCCATCGTCGCAGGCGCAACACGCAAGTGTTCCCAGCCATTTTCCGACCATCCCGAGCCCCCAAAACATCACCCAAGCATCTAAAAATCATAGGAAACAATCCTAGATGCTAGATACGTGATTTAATTGGTGATTAATCACTAGAAATAGAAGAGCTTCATCATGAAGAAAAAAGGTGGAGAAAACCCTCACCTTCGTAACTATTTCTCACGGCGGTTCCGGCAAACGGACGGCGATGGTGATGATCCAAGACTTCCAAAATGATCCTACAACACAAGGAACAAGAATATATAGGTTGAACACCCATTCAACAATGTTTGATTGGAGTTTCAACGGAGGTTCGGAGTTAGAAAAACTTACTAATGGGGCCTGTAAATGGTGTCGTAACTCACTCGATACTTGACGGAATTGGATGATTCTAGGTTCTATAGAAACCTTGAAGCATGATCTTCATTTGGTATTTAGAAATCGAGGTCTGATTCTCGCTCGATCGGCCTGATAATCGCGAGATAAGATGGAGGCTGGAAGCAGATTTGCGGAATCGGCAGTCTACCAACAACCCCTGCAAATGGAGGTGTATCTCCCTGGTTTGTCGACCAATTCGAATGATTCTGGATTCTATAGAATGCTTGAAGCAAGGCCTTCATTTGGTCTTTAGAAATTGTGGCCCGATTCTTGATCAGTTGGTCGGAAAATTGCGATGAAGATGGTGACATGAAGCAGGTGGTGCGGCTGCGGGAGAGAGTGAGGAGGAGAGAATTGAATGAGCTGTAGCTGCTCAATTTTTTTCTTTTCCAATTGAAAAATCGTGCGCCGCACTTTATCAAATAATAATTGTGACTACAAGTGGGTGAATGGATAAGGCACACGTGTCACACTTCTATTCGCCGCAACCCCGGATTCATTATTTCATGTAATAACTCCGATAATCAACCTTCATCGATTTTTAATTCAACATTCATTGTTCATTTTGAAAAATGGACATCCTTGGAAATGTTCTAATTTTCGAGTTCTACTCGTGGGCCCAATTCCACAATTTTCGGAAATTCTATGTTTTCACCCCGAACTTAAGAGTTTGGAAAATCATAAAATATTCCACAGGTATCGGAATCTCATTCCGATTATTTCTAGAATTATCATAAATCATTCTCAAGCGTACCTTAGCTCGGTGAAAGAAACGGAGCTCTCGGGTGCAAGTTGTTGATTTTAACGTATTTCAAATACGCTAGAATCTTTGATTCATCGTGCACGAGTTTCATTCATATAATTCATTTGTATAATTGCATAGGATTTCTCAAAACATACTCATAGGCATTTTGTTTGCATGAAACGGGCATGCGTGCTACAACGGGTGTTGTTAATTGAGTTACGAATAAATTAAATGTGCTAAAATAAATAATCCCTTTATTTAAATAATTAATTAAGCTAAATATCGCTTAATTAAAACTAGGATATTACATTTACGGGCTAAACTGCTGCAACTTTATATATTTAAATTCTCCAAAGTATTACAAACAACTATAAAATAAAAAAAATATCGCAAGTTTACAGGCTTAATCAATACACGTTTACAGACTTAATGAGGTCACAAACTAATGTAAATCATATTGCACCGAACGTATTAATATTGTTTCCATAAATTCGCAAACCCATGCAACTCAAATCGCACAGAAAATTATTCTATCCAAAGTTTTTCCAATAAATTTCAATCAAAAAAATATATAAGAAATTTGAAGGAAAAAAAAGAAAAGAGAGGGGAGATAAGTAGCGTTGTTGAATAGTGTAGCCACCGCATTGGGAAAGTGTCACCGGTTGAAGCAATTCGCGAGAAGCCAATGTGAGAATACTACACATCCATGTTTTTCTTCGCTTGTTCATGATTCTTTGATGGCACATCAGATGAGGAGGTACTACACCTAAACTTAAGGAGACTACTAGAATTACTTTGCCGCCGGTCATTGTCAGGTGCGCGACTCCAAGAGGGCAGAGGAATTGGCGAGATTGAAGAAGAATTTTGCCGACGGAGATCCCAAAAATATTGAATGTAAATATCTGGAGGTCGCCTTAATGAAATACAAATTATAAAAATCAACAAACGTGGAAGATGTAGAATGTAAATCATTGAAAATTGATATTAGGAGATAATTAAGAAATAATTTAACTGCCAAAATATAATTTCTAAAACACCCTCCAATTATATTTAAAAAGAGAATTAATAATAATAAATTAAATTCAACCAAATTATCTAGACCATTAAATTTCAAAAATAAAGAGTTGATATTTAGTTCTTATCTCTCATCTGAGAGGTGTAATCATATCACAAGTGACTATTAGATGGGAGAAGAGAATAAATTTTGTCTTTTAATTTGATAAAATAAGTGGTCCAAATTAATTCTTAAAATTTGAAATTTAACTTTTATTTTTATTTTAAATTATAATTAAGGGCATTTAGGTAAGTTAAATATGAGGGACCACAATAAATTTCATAATCTATTTTCTATCAAACACAGGTGTTTTGCTTCTATATAGTCTCTCTTATCTAATTTCTTTATAAAACTTTAAATAATCTTACCTCATTCAATTTAAATTATTTTTCCACGTACAATATATCAAATTAAAGATAATTTAATTATCTTACAAACGAAATCACTATTGCATATGTTTCAAATAAGATAATCTTAGTAAAAATAAGATACTGCAACTATACAGACGTATATAATGCATATTTACAAGCTTATATAATGCAACTTACATCTGAAAAAAAAATCTATATTCTGCAGAAATTTGATAGCCCCATCAAACATAATGCAACTAAACTGACCTATATAAAGCAAATATACAGGCTTATAAAATGAAACTTAAAGGTGGTCTGATGAATTTAAATTATTAACAAACGAAATAGTAATAAACGAAACAGAGCATGAAATCCAAATATTTCATACAACCACCTACCAACAATCAAACACCCAATTGTATTACAACTTCCTTTCCTCTGCTAGCTCGTACTCGTCGTCTCTTTGAGTAAATCGAAGAAGTCGTTACCTAAATAAGAAAAAGATGATGAATTCAAAATTCAAATTCATCATACCACCTTTAAGTTGCATTATATAAACCTGCAAAAATGGATTATTTAGGCCTATAAATTTGCATGACTATTTATGAAGTAATTGATATTTTGACAAAAAAATTTATTTTCTGATTTAAGTTGCATTATATAAGCCTGTATATTTGTGTTATATAGACCGGTTCAGTTGCATTATGTTTGATAGGGCTATCAGATTTTTGCAAACATATGCAATATGAATTTCGTTTGAAAGATAATAAAACGATTTTTAATTTGATATATGACACACAAAAAAATAATTTAAATTGAGTGAGCTATGATTATTTAAAGTTCTATAACAATGTTGGAGGTGAGAAAATAAAGTTAATAACAAATAAACGTGTCTTAACAGTGAGAAAATAAATTATAATTTTTTTGTAAGATAAGATGTGGTCCCCTCATATTTAGAAAAATTAAATAATATTTAAGATGCGGTCCCCTAAAATCAAGGGATTTGAATTTAATTTATGGTAGTTGTGAGTGCATTATGTCATTAATGTCCTTACAATGCAACTAAATTTAGGT
>JAPKLW010000881.1:121613-152324 GCA_026898455.1 Plectranthus barbatus
CTGTAGCGCGCCCTGAAGTCTGGGAAGGCGAGTCGGGGGCGTTACAGTATCAGTTGGTGAACTCGGACAGGGAGTTTGCAGAACAAACAAATGTCCAAACGAATCCAAGAGCTTGACATGTCACTTTTCCATCCAGGAATATTCGGACCAATCAAGGAATTGTGTACTATTGAATTGATGAGCGATGCAATAATAGACATATCTGAAAACAAATAAGCGAATTAAAGTAAGCACATACTACGAACAATTGAAACAAATATGCATAGAACCTTTAGATGAAACAATGCAATTTGTTCCCTCCAATTGCCCAAGCTAATTTACTTCAAGCTGCTTCAGCAGACGTTTACAGCAAACGTTCAACCAGACCAAAATGATCCTTTAATTTCTTAACGTGCCAGGTATCTTATGCAAAAGAAATTAATATTGGAGATCTTAAGACCATGTTCACCTATCCGGAGCAGGGACATCATTCATGAGTTATACTCCAGGCAACATCTAAGCCAAAGTAACCACAAGCCTAACTCCGAATATTAAAAGGCGATTCGACATACGTACTCGACCCATGCTTCCTGCCCTTAACATCCTTTGTTATCCCATTTAGTTTAATCTTAGAGACCAGTGAAAGTTGTCTCAATGCAAGCCGCTTCAGCAGACGTTTGCTTAGAGGCTCCCACTTCTCATCTTAAACTAAATGTTTTATTTAGAAACCTCATTGCATTAGAACTTGTAATTTATTTCTAACGCAAGCTGCTTCAGCAGACGTTTACGCTTCGAAATGCCTTACTTCTAATGAGAGGCCGTATTTGAGGAGGTCTAATGATCTTGGTTAGAAAAGAACCAAAATCCAGCTTAGTATTTTTAATTCTAAAGGTTTCATGCGCACACATTATTTTATGTTCCCATAAATTATGTCACACCCAAAATTCCATCATAAATTAATATGATCCCGGAATTTATAGACATAATTTAAAACATAAAATAAATCACATAAGACATGCTCAAAAATTTAAATAATTGCAACATGCTTATATAACTAAATAATTAAAACAAATAATCATGCTTACTATTATTTACTAGTGCGCACATAATAAATCACATCAGTACGAGAATAAATAAATAAAAAAATAAATTCTCGTGGCCCTTCAAATGCGATTACAACTGAAATAAATTAAATCTAACTATTACAAGATTTATTTTCAGTACAGATCTTCAAACTGGGCCTCCGTTGGACTTGAAATCTGATTTGAATTGCATATAACAGCAATTGGGCTTCAAATTAGGGTTTCTGGCCCAAAATAGCAGCCAAACCCTAATTTCCAAGACAGCGGACTGCCTCCGGGCCGACGGGCCTGAGCTTCAACCCGGGCAGCCAAACCCTAGGGTTTGCAAACCCTAGCAGCAGCCGCCACCCATGCACACAGCCACCGCGCCGCCTTTCCGATGCCGCCATGGATCGCCGGCGTTTGCAACCAGCTTGTCGCGCGCGCTCAGCCCGCCACCGGCTCAGACCACCACGACGGCCGCCGTTCGCAGCCCAGCCACATCGCTGTAGGAGTCGTCGCCAGAGCAGCTGCGCGAACCAGAAGCAGCCGCAGCCGCAGCCACGCCACCGGAGCACAGCACTGCCGCGCGCAGAGAACGCGCGTGGCCTTCGCCTGTTGCCCGCGAGCGACGGCGCAACCCACGCCTGCGACACTTGCTCGTCGACAGCCACACTCTCAGCACGTAAAAACGACCGCGAGTCGTCTTCCCCGTCGCTTGCAGATGCCGCGAGCAAGAAGGGCAACAACGGAACCCTAGCTGCCGCCACCCCGTCCAAGCACCACATGCACGACGGCCAAACCCGCGCGCCGTCCAGCCTGCACCGCCGCGCGTAGGAGGCGCGCGGCCTGCCCGATCGGGGAGCTCCGCTGGAATCGCGCGCAGCAGCAAAGAAAACTGGGCGCGGCCCAGCCGCAGGCATCCTCGCCTGCCACCGCCACCCGTCGCCGCCTGCGCAGCGTTCGCCGCCGCCGGCGAGTCATGGTGGTGGAGGGGCTGAACCCTAGGGCTGAAGCAATCCCACATGTCTGTTTTTCGTCCTCCTTATCTCGTTCTTCTTTCCGGATCCAGATTCTCAGATTTTTACAGATTTGAATAAAAAGAAAATACAAAAAAAATAGATCTAGATCTATTACATGATTTCTTATCAAATCTAACCACAGATTTTCTCGTGGTGAAAAACAGATCCAAAAACGAGAAGGCCACAAGAACAAAAACATCCACGACAATTTAAATCCATCCATGAACATACATATTTATTTAATCTCAATCTATTCAAGATAGAGCCTAAGAACATGAACCTGGCTCTGATACCAAATGTAGGGTTTGAGTCTACGATGGACAACACGAGTTGCCATTAAAGAATATCTTGCCAAGGATCGTTCTTAGGATACCAGGAATAAATTTCAATTAAATAAACCATGCGATCCTATGCATGCTCCTACAAGATTAATTGCAGAGGATGGATTTAGAGAATACCTGATTTCACCGTTTGATCTACAGATCTAGATCGGAGCCAATAACGATGAAATAACCTTAGATCTAAGATAGAACACCGGCGATGGATAGTTGTTCCTACAGATCTGATCTTCTGATCTGTTCCCTTGCTCCTTGGAAATCTGGTGAGGATTATCTACCAAGTTGAATCGAGATCCGGAGAAATCGATCAAGTTCCTCCCTCAGATAGCAAGTCTTTGAATCCGCTTCACGCTGATGTGACCCAGTCTCAAGTGCCAGAGATATGTAAGATCCTCATCAGAAGAAGTAAGTTTTCTCTTTCTAGGATTATCAATTACAGATGAATTACATGCAATATAAAGGACATGTTTTAATCGAAGTAACATAGAGATTGTAAATCAACATCTCATAACGGATAACATTGTTACTACCAATGATAAAATCATAAATAACAAATATCCATAAAAGTTGATAAAATTTGTCCTGCCGATAAACCACGGCCCACAAATAAACTCTCAAATGTACATAATTCATCAAAACATAAAGAAAAGAAAACTCCATGAAGCTCCGTCATAAAATGTTGCCTTCATCCAGTTTGGAATCTTCTTGCCATCACTCACCAGCCTTGTCGGCATGGTCCCCTGCAAAGTACAACAACAAGATCAACAAGTCAGTGCTTACAGCTCTAGCAGAGCAACAACGGACTCTAATCATGCTTACAGTTATACATGCAAATGGCATACCTTGTCTAGCTTTGTTGGCTTGACAATCTTTCCTCCAATGTCTTTTCTTACCACACCTGAAGAACCTGTCCCTGTCAGTCGCCACCTTAGGCTTTTTCCCAGCCCCACCATCCTTCACAGGTGTCTTCTTGGCCCACTTCTTAATCCCTTTCTTCCGCTTCATACTTTTCGGTGCAGCAGAGAGATTACCAGAAGTGGCCAAGGCAACCTTCTGAGGGTTCATGACCGATTCCGCTGCCATCAAGTCATTGAGCAACTCGTTAAGAGTATACTCTTTCTTGTTCATGACAACATTCAGCCTAAAACTCTCAAAGGACTTGGGTAGAGAGTTCAGTATGATATCGACCTTAGCCTCAGCGTCGATACCTCCACCATGCACAGTTAGTTCATCCATGAGGTGAGTCATAGTAACTACGTGCTCTCTCACTGAGGTGCCATCAGTCATTTTCTTACTCACGATTTCCCTCATGAGATTGAACCTGACGGCTCTATCAGTTTCCCCATAGGTTGCCTCCAGACTCGTCATGATGTCATAGGCATCCCTATGGTGCTGATGTTGCTGTTGTAAGACTTTCGACATAGTGGTCATCATGTAGAACTTGACTACATTGTTCGATTTCTCCCACTTGTTATAAAAGTCTATATCCATTTGACTGGATTCAGCAGTTGGCACTTCGGGACGAAGTACATGCAGAACGAACATATGTTCTTCTGCAATCAGGAGGTACTCGAGATTGCGCTTCCATTCCAGGAAGTTCGGACCAGTTAGAGTGTTTTGTGCAAGAATATTGATGACATTAGATATAGACATATCTGAAATAATAAAGCATCTTAAATAAGAACATACATGTAAAACTTCGAAAACAAATGCATTGAAAACCTTTTAATAAATCAAATACAAATGTTTTCCACTAATTGCCCAAGAGTTCCCACCGCAAGCTACACTCGTAGACGTTTACGATGTTACCCTCAACCAGAACTGCGGGTTTTAAACCCCAATCCATTTAATTTCACTACCATGTCAGGATGCTTTTGACACTAGAAATTAATAATTAGTGAAAACCTTAGACCAAGCCATCTCTCAAGAACAGGGATGCAATTCTTACATTATATTCTAAGATGCTTCTAAGCAATTAACCACAAATTTAACTCTGGCCAAAAGAGACAGTTTAGCATGGCACGTAACCATACCGCACAGCCCTTAAAGCTTTTGTTATCTATAATTTAAATCAATCCTAGAATACTTGTGAAAGAGATCTACGCAAGCTACACTCGTAGACGTTTACGCAAAGCCCTCCCACTATTCACATGATTTAAATTGTTTGTCTAGAAATCCCAACAACCGTACCCATGCACCTCTAGGAACTAGCAAGCTACACTCGTAGACGTTTACTAGAACGAGAGATACACTTACAGTCTAGGACCGCTTTGTGGAGGTCTATTGATTTTTTTTTTTAAAATCTGCTTAGTATTTTTCATTTAAAAGGTTTCTTTACGCGCACACATAATTTCTTTGTCTTTATATTTCCCAAATTTCTGCATGTAATAATACAAGCCCAAAAATTTCCAAAATATAATACAACAAGAAATTAATCACATAAGCATGCTTGGAAAGCTGTAAATAATAAAAGCGATAAATCATGCTTTTCCTATTATCTACACATGCTTAATTGCGCACATAAATAAATCACATATCATACGAGGACAATTAAGACAAACAAAAAAAATTCCTCGTGGCCCCAAAAATAGAAAAAATAAATTCTATCTATTACAATTTGAATTTGAATTTTATTTGGATAATTCCAAATCTTTTTCAAATCTTCCAAATCTTCAAGGGCCTCCAAAAATTGATCTACCAAATCTTTTTGGGATTTAGGCCTTTGTAATCTGATGATTTGCCCTAACCCTAATGCAAACCATAGGGTTTACACAGGATTGCACAAACCACCAAAACACGAGCCACCGCGACGGGACAACATCAGCCGACGACGACAACCGCCGCCGCCAACCGACCGCAGCCCGCCGCCGCCACACCCGGCCGCCACCCTGCACCGCCGCGCGCGCTCGCCCGGCGGGCTCGCGCGCCCCCATCTGGCCTCGCGCACGGGCTGCACGTCCCGGCCGCGCGCCTGCCGCACCGCGTGCCGACGTCCATCGTCGTCCTCGCCGGCCCTCCGTCGGCTCCGTCTTTGTTCTTCGTCCTCGACCCGTCTAATTACAGATTTTGAAAAATTAAAAAAATAAAGAATCTATTCTATTACAATTTTTCAAAATCTACACTAATCACGGATTTTCTCGTGATTTTACAAAATTAATTCAGCCCTACACGGATAAACCATCGCGGGCTGAATTACACGGGTTGCCACGAGGAACAAAAATCAACATCCACAAAATAATAAATTCATACATGCATATCGAATTTAATTATGAACAATAGAGCCATAAATCAGAAACCTGGCTCTGATACCAATTGTAGGGTTTTCCCGTGAACCGAATCACCAAAACCAAACTGAACCGGATCGATTTATGGATATTGCGCATAATTAAAATCATAATAAATCCTAGCATGCTCCTATGAATTTAATAACCAGAATTGTGGATTGAGGAATTTACCGTAATTCCATCGAGTCTGAACCGATCTTTTGCGTTTGAATTTCCAACTTGAATTCAACCACGCAATCCGATTTTATCTGCGGAATAAGAAATTAGATCTCTAATTTCTTAGAATAAAATCGAAAAACAAAGAAATCAAGAGAAAAAGAATTTGTTCTCTAGATTAGATCTTCAGATCTGTATCCCGGAGTTGATCAGATCTACTACTGGTGAGGACTCCGTAGATCTGTGGCTTGAGCAGGACCAGAATCGAAATTCTCCTCCTTCTCCTCTTGGGATCGGCGCCTCCTCTCTCTCTGCCTCAGGGTTTTGGCTGATTTGAATAATCACAAAAAGGTTGCTCGGGTTTCGAGAGAGAGTGATCTATTTATATACCCAGGGTTTTATCCCTAATGGGCTACTGGGCTCAATTCAGCACACTTATTTGGGCCAGACCTGGGACCTAATGCAAATAATAAAGTGGGCCTATAAATTAATTAATTCTCATGTCCACAATCCAGGATACAATTAATTAATTAATATTAATTCTTTTTCACCACAGAATTAATACTGACTTACCCCTTTATTACCACGTTATGAGAACAGGCTGCATTAATTGAGAATCCCCATAGTTAAGGTTTCCGAACATCCATTAATTAATCGGAGCCTCTGACAAGCTCTAACTACAATTAATTAATATCTTATAATTCCTGAGTAGTACCACTCAAACCTTATCACTCGTGCCTGAAATTAATCAGCCTGCAGGACTTTGGCACGATGAATGTTATTGAGCTCCTCAGGGAATGTCCCCATCCTATTACTCGGATATGGTTACCTAAATCCATTCTCAGGCGGTACTACACGAACTGTTGTTACCCAAGATGCGGATATACGAGCACGTTACTTAGGCTCTCCACCATGGCAAGTCAAAGCAACAGTCAACCCGTGCAAACCCCTGAACCTTGGTTAGGGTTTGGACTCAATCAATATAATGAGATCTTGTATTTGCTTATGTCAGACAGACGAATACATCTCACTGCGGTCCATCAATACGCCACATCTGCGTACCAACATGTCAAGTAGCCAAGACAGACTACTTATTCCGACAATGTCGCAGCCATCCAGACAGACGTGTCCTCATACGTTGTCTCGGCTGTGATCAGGTTTATGTCTCACTAGGTCAAGTGATCATACTGTCTTCTGCGATCTACAACACGCTGTATGATCGTCCTTATCGGTGAGACGAGAGGATACCATTGTTCATACATGTAAGATTGTAAACAGATAGGAGAAATAAACCGTCGTATACTCATTATATAAATGCTTTCAGTATACAGAACCCATCAGGATATAGAGAGGACATTCCATATTCAGAGTCATTTGCTAGATCTAGTAATGGACGAAAAAGAGTCAGTTTTAGGGAATTTTTTGCGTATCGTTTGCATGAAAGACAAAATGATCCTTCAAACATTATGTCATGAAAGAGATTATTCCAACAATTTATTGTGGATGCATACACAATGGTTGAATCAAATAGATTGACATATGTAAGCACACACCAGAAACAATTACACATAAAATTGTACAAGGGCTTGGGGTAAAACTGATCCAACAAGGCACGGAAAACGTGATATATTACCATCTTCTTTTACTGGTTGAGCTCGCTACATGATTCAAAATTACCAAGATGCAATGGCGATTTGTAGCTGGGCAGGATACCCTGATTTATTCATTACATTTACATGTAATCCTAAGTAGCCAGAGATTGTAAGATATTGTGAGAGCATATCTTTGAAACCATCGTCGAGACATCATTGCCAGAATTTTAAAATCAAGCTGGACAATTTGATAAAGGATTTAAGGCATAATGAAGTATTTGGTAAAGTTACCGCAGGTAATAATTATTTGTTGTCAATCATAATTTTAAATCCACATCTTTATATTTGATTTATAAAATCTTAATTATTATTATGTTATGCTACAGTGGTTCACACGATTGAGTTCCAAAAGCGTGGTTTACCGCACGCTCATATACTCTTTTTCTTGAGCAAAAAGGATAAGCATCCAGCTGGTAAAGATATTGATAAAATTATTTCAGCTGAGATTCCAAATAAAGAAATTGATCCGCAGTACTACCAAGCGGCATGATGCATGGTCCATGTGGTACTGGCAACAAAAATTCTCCGTGTATGTCGAACAATTGTTGTACGAAATTTTTTCCGAAGAAGTTTGTAAGTTCGACCACGATGGATGAAGATGGATATCCAATTTATAGACGACGAGATAATGGTCGATTTGTTGAAAAGAATGGGGTACCGTTGGATAACAGATATGTTGTTCCACATAATCAATATCTTCTTATGAGATACGGTGGACATATCAATGTTGAGTGGTGCAATCAATCAAGATCAATCAAGTAATTGTTCAAATACATTAACAAGGGCCACGATCTAGTTACTGCATCTTTTTATGAAAGTACAAAAGAAGATCAAGCCCAAAAAGAATGTGATGAAGTGCAAATGTATTATGATTGTCGATATATCTTACCGTGTGAGGCGGCTTGGAGAATTTTTGAGTTTGATATCCAATATAGAGATCCAGCTGTTGAACGCTTAGCATTTCATCTTCCTGGTGAGCAAAGTGTCATTTTTCTGATCCAGATCCAATAGATGTTGTGCTTGATCGACCTACAATGAAACAAAGCAAGTTCATGGCATGGATGGAAGCAAATAAAAAATATCCAGAAGCACCAGAACTCACATATGCTGAGTTCCCAACAAGATTTGTTTAGAAGCCTGATATTCGAGCATGGGAGCCTAAGAAGACAAGATATGCAATTGGAAGGTTGTTTTACGTGCCTCCAGGATCAGGAGAACTGTATTACTTGAGATGTTTATTAAATGTTGTGCGTGGACCAACATGTTATGAAGATATAAGGTGCATCAATGGAGTTCAATATTCTACTTTTCGAGATGCTTTCTATGCTCTAGGACTAATCGAAGATAACAAAGAATACATTGATGGAATTATATAAGCAAGTCAATGGGCATCAGCAAAATCTTTGCGATCTCTTTTTGTTACTTTATTATTTGCTGGTTCACTCACAAGACAGGAAGATGTTTGGAATCAATGTTGGACTTACTTATCTGATGATATTATGTACAACCAAAGAATATCTTTGGCACATCCAGGTATGCATAATTATCAAATAATATATTTTTGTATATTTTCATGTATTAAATATTGACTTTATTTTTTATATTATTTTCATGTATATCAAAAGTTATGCTTTAGTTGAGGTGGAAAAACTACTAAGGAATCTCGGTAAAAGTTTGAGTAACTTTGAACAGATGCCATTTCCAGAAGAAAGATTTTTCCAAATGGCTACGACTAATTCAATGATCAATGAGGAGTTGCACTACAATTGAGATGCTCAATATCAAGAGTACCAAGATTTTTTAATTAAGTGTATTGATGAGCAACGTTGTCCATGATACAGTTTTAAAAGCTGTAGATTCAAAATTTGGCGGTTTCTTTTTCGTATATGGATATGAAGGAACTGGAAAAACTTTTGTTTGGAAATGACTATCAACTGCTTTACATTCAAAAGGTGAAATTTTCATAAATGTTGCTTCCAGTGGGATTGTTTCACTTTTGCTACCAGGAGGAAGAACGGCACATTAGCGCTTTAAAATCTCAATCAATCCCAATGAAGATTCTACTTGCAATATCACACAAGGAAGTGCACTTGCTGAGTTGATTATAAGGGCAAAGCTTATAATATGCCATGAAGCGCCTATAATGCACAAATTTTGCTTTGAAGCTTTTGACAAAAGTTGTCGTGATATCATGCGATTTACAAATCCGGATAGTTTTAATTTACCTTTTGGTGGTAAAACTGTGGTTTTAGGTGGAGATTTTCGTCAAATTTTGCTGGTTATTCCAAAAGGTAGAAGACAAGATATAGTGCATGCAACAATCAATTCATCATATCTTTGGAGTAATTGCACAATGTTGAGATTGACGAAAAATATGAGAATTCAAAATGATGAATCAGATCAGTTAGAGCAATTTGGAAAATGGATCGCAAGCATCGGAGATGGGACTATTGGAGGTGTTAATGATGGAGAAACAAATATTGACATTCCTGATGATATTTTGCTAAAATAGTCCAAAGACCCTGTTGCAGCAATTGTGGATTATATTTATGACTCAAAAAGTCATATAGTTCAAAATGTGAGTTATCTACAAGAGCGAGCAATTTTGGCACCAACATTGACCGTTGTAGATAACATAAACCAATTCATGGTGTCACTGAATGGAGAGGAAGGTCGATCATATGGATCTATACTATCAGATATACATACACCTGAGTTCTTAAATAACCTCAAGTGTTCAGGGATTCCAAATCACAAATTTTATTTGAAAGTAGGAACTCCGATTATGTTGTTGAGAAATATAGACCATGCAAATGGTTTGTGCAATGGTAATAGACTGCTCATTACAAAACTTGGAAGTCATGTATTGGAAGCAATTCTCACAGGTCAAAATACAGGCAATAAAATATTGATTCCAAGATTGTCATTGACATCGTCAGATCCAAGATTGTCGTTCAAGTTTCAACGAAGACAATTTCTGTTGATAATTTCGTATGCAATGACGATCAATAAAAGTCAAGATCAATCATTGAAACATGTCGGCCTATATTTGAAGAATCTCATTTTTAGTCATGGTCAATTATATGTTGCTGTTTCTCGAGCAACATGTCGCAGTGGTCTAAAGATTCTAATTGATAACTCTAATGATGTTGATGAGACATCTACTCCAAATGTTGTATTTAGGGATGTCAAATGGGTAAATCCGCCGGGTTTTGGGCCAGTCCTATCGGGCTGCGGGTTAATCGGTCCGGGCTAAACGGGCCGCAACTTTTGTCGGGTTGAAAATTCTCAACCCTAACCCTTCGGTTTTCGGGCTAACAAAATTATGATTTTTTATTTTTCTTTTTATTAAGCTTAAATATTTATTATTTTATCAATAAAATTAATTATATATAGAATTATTTTTATAATTTATTACTAACATAAAATATTGTATATTAAGATATTAGATAAATTAAATAATCATGTTATTTAATTATATAACTCTAATAATATTGCATTAAATTAATTAATTAAATATACTGATTACAAAAGAATATTACATGATACATAAACATAATATTGTAATATATATATATATATATATGTATATATATATATTAATTTATTACATATCATAAAAATTTGATGATGTCTCACAATTATCTTTAATAATTTGCTATGAGTCTATGACATAAAGTAAACTATAATAAACATTTATTTAACCAGATATTACAGTTTTACTGATAATTTTATAAGTTTGTGAATGTAAATAACTCTAAGAATTAAATTTATTTAAAATAATAAATAATATTTTAGAAATCAATAGTTTCATAAATATTCTTTTAAATTGTTTATTTAAAATAATATTTATGAATAGCAAAAATATAGGTATATCATTTGTGTGACATAAAATTTACTTAAACACTTCCATTTAAATATAAAAAAAAGTCTAGAATGAAGTAGTTGATATTTATTTTTGCAATATTTAATAATTTAATTTTATTAAAATATTTTGATATTTAAATAAAATTGGAGTAGCCCGTCGGGCCAACCCGTGGCCCGGCGGGTCCAGCCCGTTTAACCTGCTACCCGTCTAGTCCGGACCATTTAGCCCGATTTCTTATCGGTTAAAAATTTTTTAACCCTAACCCGGTGTTTAGCTCGGGTTATTCGGATCAACCCGTCGGTCCCGGACTAAATTGACATCTCTAGTTGTATTCAAAGAAGTATTTCAAGATTTATAATATAAG
Organism: Plectranthus barbatus; assembly: GCA_026898455.1. Lineage (NCBI taxonomy): Eukaryota > Viridiplantae > Streptophyta > Magnoliopsida > Lamiales > Lamiaceae > Plectranthus > Plectranthus barbatus. Next base: position 133,338 of record JAPKLW010000881.1, read on the forward strand.
CTTCTTTTTGTATTCTTATATATATGTGTGTATGTGTTTATAGATAGATAAATAAATTAATTCATGTGCTAAAAATAAAGTGTTTCATTAGTAAAAATTAATTTGAACCGTTAGATATGAATTTGAGCAGTTTGCTGGATTACATCAATTGATGAGATAAAAATAGAACTTTGTTATAATGGATATTAATTTTATATTAAATTTTTTTTTTGAGGGTAATTTTATATTAAATTAAATTAGATATGCAAATACATGTAATTGCACATTTATTATCATGCAAATGTTACATTAAGAAATTGAGTCTCCCTCATTAAGTATAATTCTTATTTTTTTTTTGTTTTTTGAAATATTATTTAAACTTATTATATTACTATATATGTTACCCACTATAATTTATTTATCTATTTATAAAATCATAATAATCATATGAAATTTATTTGAAATGTGAGAATATAGTCTGAATTGAAAAATGTTTCAGCAACAGTCAATCAGTCCAAAACAAAAGAAACCCCTAATCACTATCTAACACAGCAAATTCACAACTCATCTAAGCTTTCAACCAAATCTCCAATCCGAAAATGGCGACTCCGAGGCGATTAGTAGCTATGCTCCTAGCTGCATTCATCATAATCTCGTTGGGCGAATCGAGCAGCGACACGAATAAAGTATTCTCGCCGTGCGGCGACGCGGCGGTTCAGAGGTCCGATGGATTTACCTTCGGCATCGCTTTCTCTGCGAGAACCGCTTTCTACTTCAACAACTCCGTTCAGCTGTCGCCGTGTGACCGCCGCCTCGGGCTTGCCTCCAACGCTCAGCTCTCTGTTTTCCGCCCTAAAGTCGACGAGATATCGCTCCTCACTATCAACACCTCCAGCTTCTCCCCGGTACGATTAGTGTCTTTAGCTGTAGCCTTAGGTTAGCTGATTGATTGCATGACTTTTAAGCGCGTCGATTATTTGTACGTCCCGGTTATTTTGTGAATTTTATCTGTTTAGTGTATCTTTGATTTTTCTCCAGAACTGTTACTTTTTGGCTGCTAGAAGACTTTGTTTCACTCTTTCTGCTACGTAAATAGGTAGCGGCTTGGGAAAAGGGTAGTTAGTATTAATGATTAAGGGTTCTTAGATTAATTAGATCTTGTATATCCTTCGGTCTGACTGGAAATAAAACTGGTGATACTTGGTGAAATTTTACCCTATGGCAGCGCCAAATATGTTCAGACGGGCATTATGTAGGATGTCTTTAGGATTTTGGCATTGCACAACCTTCTTTATTTTACATCAATAACTAACTAAACGGTGATTCCACTGCCTTGCATATTGACTATTTAGTTTCGTATGTTTGCAGAAAAACATTCCTCTGGCTAGCATGTGCTTCACTACTAGTCTACACCTAATCAGGATAGGAAAAATCAATGTTGTCTTTCCAAGGCACCCAAAAAGTAAAAAACTGTTATTTTCCTGTTGTAAGTGCATTTCGATTCAGGCATTTGTCAAGAAAATAATAATAGGCTAAGTAATATCTTCACACAACCATTTTCATGAACATGATGTTTCTGTGCTCATTTATCACATCTAAGAGTAGACTTAGCATATCAGTATTGTGTGCCGTACATCCTTATACTATCTTATTGAGGTTGTGTTGTGTCTTCTAAGAGATTACATGGAAAGTTAATGCGCCTCTCCCAGTTAACCCGAAAAAAAGGGTCACAGATTTGGGTTGACCATGCAAAGTTAATAAAGGCAGAAACACATTTTGACTGCTGCGGCTTTTGCACTTTACCTCACTAAGTTGGTTAGGCTTGGGTTGTGAGGTAGAACTGTTGATGTGCTTTTCGTTGCTGGCCCTTGGTGTTTTCACTCCAAATCCTTGGATCGTTTTGAAGTTTGGTTGCAAAATATTTTTGATAGTAAAATCTGGTTTGGGAATTGAGATGGTTATTATCTGGCTTCGATTTACAGGTGAAATAAGAGTTGATAGTTGCAATTGGAGGAAAATAAGTTTTGATGTGCCATATGCTAATCAAAGTAAACATAAAATTTAAATCTTCTCAACCTCAAGACCTTTTTTTTTTCCTTCAAGAGAGAACTCTAGGCTAAACCAAATAATGTTCAACGGCATTTTGCTATGCCATTGAATTAACTGCATTTAGGGGTGTAAATGAACCAAATTGTTCGTGAGCTACTCGGATCTCGACTCGATAAAAGCTCGTTCGAGTTCGTTTAGTAAAGCTCGTTTATTAAATGAACCAAACTTGAGCATCATAGTATTCGACTCGTGAGCTCATGAGCAGGCTCGTTAGCTAAAATTAGTAAGAAATATAAAATAATTACTTTTATAAAAATAATATTTTCATAATTTAAGAGTAACAATAATGATAAATCTATCTAATAATGAAAAATATTTAGAATATGAGCATGAATATGATAAATTTTTTGGAATAAATAACTTTTTCTTCAAAATAATAATGAAAATCTTAAATATATTCTAAATTTAGAAAGTTCGTTTAGGCTCGATAACGTTCGTGAACATCAAAGTATTCGATTAAAAAGCTCGAAGCTCGACTCGAAACTAAACGAGTCAAACTTGAGCACGACACTACTCGACTCGACTCGGTTCGATTACACCCCTAACTGCATTTGAGTTTAAGTTACAGAATACTTTGAGCACACTTTCACCAAATTCTTTAAATAATGTTGCTTGTGGCAGAATAGTACTGGTGTCTGAGGTGTGCGTGTGTTTATAAATGGCTGTTGTTACAAATATTTAACTCTCTAGCATCTTACCTCTCTTTTGTGTGATTTTTTAAGTCTTTTACAATGTTTTGTTTCTACTGTCACCAGGATTCAGTTGGAGGTTATATGGTAGCATTTGCTGGTCGAAAGTATGCTGCAAGGTCCCTTCCTGCTTTTGTTGCGAACGGTACATTCATCGTGACCAGTTTTACACTGGTAAGAACTTTTTGCGCTCACTACAGTTACACTTGCCTAAGGGTTACATCCACCCCCATGTCCAGATGCTTGATCTCCATTTTAATGCAGGTTCAAGAATTTAAGAAAGGAAGGCTTCAGAACTTGTACTGGAAAAGAGACAGATGCGCTTCATGCTCGAATAAATCGAACTTCATCTGCCTCAACAATCAAGACTGTGCCATCAGAATTAACAACTGCAAATCCAGAGGGGGTCCTGTAGATTGTAGCATCGGCATACAACTGGCTTTTTCTGGCACGGACAAGCATGAATCCGTGTTCAATTCGTGGTACGAGGTTGAGAACCTCCGTCAATACTCCCTCTTCAAGCTCTATTCCAATCTCAGAAACTCTCTCACTAGTCAATACAACAGCTTCTTCTAATTGTGCTTCACATGCCTGTAGATTTTTTCTTGCTGTTGTTTCATGTGTATATTTCTCCACTCTCAATTTAGTTAAATCATTCATTTTTTTTTATGTTCATTGAAAAAGTGTAGTTTGAAACTTGCAAACGATTTGAGGCATTCTTTATTCTTTGATGTGCGCCTTAACAACTCCGACATTATTGCAGCTCCCTGCATGTTATATTGTTACTCTAAGAGGGAGCTCTCCAATGTGACTCTTGCAGTCTTGCGCGTGGGAATGTGTATGGTTAGGTTTGGCCGGTTTGAAAGGCGAAGTACCGGCTGAAATAATTGTTAAAATTTTCAAAAACCAAATCAATTAAATAATTATTCCAAACAAATTGGTTAAATTATATTAAAATAGTTTGGTTCCACCGATTCAACGGTTTGAAAAATTATTTAACTAATGGTGCAAATAATAAAATTGTATATTGTTTTGACAAATTTAAATTCCAATACAAGAATGGTACAAAAAATAGAATTAATATGAATATAATCCGCTTGTCATTAATTATAAATTGGTGAGAAGTGCTAATTAAATGAGGTTGTGGTTGCAAGAGGGGAGAGAGTAGAAATTGATTCAAAAAGGTGCAATTCTAAATAATATAAGTGTAAATATATAAAAATAGTCATTTTTTGTCCCTTCGCTCGGGGTGTAGTTGTTAAAGCACCTTTCCTGTGACTGAGAGGGCTCGAGCTCCCAGGAGGACATCTGGGTGTGTGAGTGTGAGTGTGTGTGTGAGTGTGAGATTAATGTAAACTTATTAAAAAAAAAAAAAAAAAAAAACTTTAAATGACTATTTTTATGCATACATGCAAAAAATGATCAAATTTGTGTGAACTTCCATAATTGTCTCTATTATTAACCTAATTTTTGTATGTTATTTTAATTTGGCCAATCTTTTTGTTATCAATTTTTATTACTCGGAACTAAAAAAAATTAAAAATTATTATTACTCAAATTAGTATTAAAATATATTTACCAAGTTTGATTTTGATATTTAATCTATTTTTCATTTTACATTTATCATTTAGTTTGTTATTACAATATATGATTTGCAATTATGTTTGTGATTAAATTTTCAATATATAATTTGGGATCTTAAAATTAAAATTTCAAATATTGTTATTTGTTAACGTAAATTAAAGATTATTGAAAACATGTTTGCGGTTTGCCACGTGATTTTATAATTATTTTAAAATTAAAATTAGTATTTGTAAATTAAAAGATTTATTGTGAGTTGTGGCCACTTTCTTTCTCATTTATTTAATTGTTTATTTTCTTATTTATTGAACAATTTAAAATACTAATTAATTATAGTTAAATCAATATATCGGCTATAATTTATATCCAAATGATAATTTTATTTAGAAACTAAAAAGTCATTAATATAATTTTAACATCAATTATTTAAATTAAATAGCAAAGTGCAATTTGCAAATATAATTATATTGATTGTGACATTTGAGATTTCTATAATATTTATTTTTAATTATTTTCTTAATCATTAATAAAATCTAACATTAAATAAATATAATTATTTATATTTGAAAATTAAATTGCTGATTTATGAAAACTTTATTGCTGTTTTATTTCCGATTTAACAAAATTTCACTAAAATTTGATGGAATCATTTGCAATTTCAAATTAATAAATAAAATAACAAAAAGTCTAAAAAATAGAAATCGAAAAAAAAAATCCAATCACAACAATTTCTATTTCAAAAGTCACATAATTACCAATACACAATAAACTTTATAAGAATACTTTGGTTGAATGTTATTTAAGTAGAGGGAGCCAAATATGAGGGTAATTTTGTAAATTTATTATTTTTTAAATGAATATACATATTGGTGGCTATTTAAAATTTTTATATAAAAAAATTGATTATTTAAGGTTATCACTCATAATATAAATATCGGACATATATATAAATAAAATTGATCTTTTAGTTTTATATCAAATAATATTTTATTATTATTATACTTAAAATAATTGTATATATACGGCCGATTTTACCTTTCAAACTGTCGGCTAAATCAAATTATCGAATTTGAAAATTTTCAAATCGACTCGGCCAATTCAATTCTCTCAAACTCATTAAACCAGCTAAATTAATTTGATTCTACCGTGTAAGCCAAACCATGCGCACTACTTGCACGACGAATTATTTGTTATAGGAAATAAATAGTGAAAATGTATTTTAAGACTCCTGTTGTTGAGACTTGATATGGATATGGAACGCGTCAATTGAGAAAATCTCTCGATATAATCCAACCTATAAATTTGGATGGTCTTCTTTGTTTTCTTTCCCATCTTTACACGGTAATCTCTTTTAAATTTGAAAAGGAAAAAAAAAAGTAGCTAATTTATGGATAATGATAGGTTAAAATGAGGCCCAATAATGTGAAATTATATTGAATGAAAACTAAGTTGAATCAACCAAGAGTGGTTGAATGATTTATCGCTCAATCATAAATATGAACAAGAAGGAGAAGACAGCATAGATTTAATAATCCACGCCGCATGCAGAAGCCATATTCAAAATTTAAAATAGAAAAGTTAAAAAACTTCAAATCTCTAGTAATGAATGTACATTCATATCATGGATAGTAATTATTGATTCTTTTTTCAAAAAAATTGTATTCTTTAATATTTTAATAATTCCTTTTTGATATCTCGTGGTTTAAAAATCTTAATTACCGTATAATTCTTCACTTGCCTACATAAAGAAATGAAAAATAAAATTAAAAATCGAGAAATCGCTGTCAGAATTTGTTGCACGATTATTAGTTGGATAAGTCTCAATGTACGTAAAAGTAGAAACACCTAAGTAGGGGAACCAAAAGTCGTGGTCCCTGTAACAACGCTTTCATAATAAAGCAAAACGCCTTTTTTAAAAAAATTACCAGGAAAAGTGCTTTAACATCTAGCGCTTCAAATTTAAAATCAAACCACCTCCATGAAGTTACGATCATGCCCTTCCCTGGAAAAACCAGCTTCGTACAATAAAAATGGAGAACACCCTTCCCGCTCCCGCATGAATAGGATCTAGGGGCCCACTTGCACGATTGTAATCTTGATTAATTTTTGAATTATTTTTTCTAAAAAATCATTTATGAGTTAAGGAGTGTTTATCAAATTGTCGAAAAATAAGCGGAATATGTGTGATCCATCTGCCATACCCCAAATTATTGTGAGGTGATGATGGAGATGTTCAAAACTGTCTCTTTAATTTCTATTTATTGAGGGAAAAAAGCAATTAAGCAAGGCGGGGGGGAGAGAGAGAGGGAAAGGGAGAGGGAGAGGGAGACGGCGGCCGTCCGGCTGTAGTGGCGACGGAGGTAACTTGATTGATTAGTTTGGATTGGAAGGATAAAAGGGTCATTGTGCGGCTTGAATTGCTGTCGCCCGCCTTTCCAATTTCCAAATATACCCCCCAACTCCCTCTCCCCCACCACCTTCGATTTTCTCTCTTGTACAAATAGCAAACGACGATTAATCCTCTTTTCCCATCTCTCTCTCTCTACGCATTCCCACGGAAAACGAAGCATATCTGAAACTAATACCAGAAACACCCAACGTTTTTTAGGGCTGTGAATTCCTGTTCTCAATTATTATATTGTTCCCGCCTCTTACCTCGATCTCCATTTTTGTCGCTGGGAAATTTGTTTGCGGATTTGGATTTGCAGTATTGCAGCCAACTCCGATGCTTCTGAGTCAATCGCATTTCCAGAATTCGCGATGGAATGCGGTGTAGCGGGAGTCTTCGAGCTTCGTTTGGCGGCGTTCGTTGTGAACAGAGCTGATAGGTAATCGAAGCACGCATGCACATACACGTATTACGTGCATACATTTAATGGCGTGACTGTATTTTTTTTTCTTTTTTAGTGGAGATTTGAATTTTATGTATGTTTCTTGATCTATATATGGAACTTCGTGTGAATAATGTTTTCAATGGGAGCTATACATGTTTCTGTCTTGCAGACTCAGGAAGGAACCGGAGTTGTATATATAACCTGAAGAGATTTCTTGGTTTTTTATTTTGTTTTCAATTTTTTGTTTTTCAAGTATAAGGAAGTATTGGAGTTCAGTATGGTCGTAATAAGGTAGAATTGACGGTTTAATCGACCGGAATTGGTCAATGGAGTCCGGAGATTCGCCCCCATCGACCAGCGAAGTTAAATGCTGCGACTGCGAGGGCGATTGCAACTCTTCGGGGATGGGGACGTGTCTTCATGCTAAGAAGCAAGAATTCGGTGCATCTGGGGAAGAGAAGGCCCAAAATGCCCGTGTAGAGATAGTTAATGAATGCACGGCGCTCCGTGAAATGGTGATCAGCCAGCAGCAGACAATCGAGCAGCTAGTTTCTGAGTTGGAGGAGGAGAGAAACGCTGCATCCACGGCTGCCAACGAAGCGCTGTCAATGATTCTGAGGCTTCAGAAGGATAAGGCGGAGATTCAGATGGAATTACGGCAGTTTAAGAGGTTTGCAGAAGAGAAAATGGCCCATGATCAGGAGGAGACATTGGGATTGGAGGATATGGTGTACAAGAGGGAGCAGGCCATACAGTCACTTACATGTGAGATTGAGGCCTATAGGCACAAGATGATGAGTTATGGGCTCACAGAGTCTGAATTAGATGGAGTCGTCCAGGCTATGACCCGAAACTACAGCATGATTGAGGACATGGATGGGCAATTTGAGTGTTGTTATGAAATGTACCCTCCTCTTAAGTGCGATGCGAATGAATTACAGGGTTATCCAATTGGTGGTGATGAAGTTCCTGATGTTGAGAAATATCCATCTGGGGATTCTCCGCGTTCTAGCGACCAATTAAAGGATTTGGAGTCTCGAATCAATGAAATGGAGAAAAGCCCAAGAGCCATGTATCCTGATGGCGAATTTGTTAATGTGCTTGACAAAGGAGTCGTTGGCCGTTCTCCAAGGCATGGCGACAGTTTCAAGAAGACAGTATTTTCCTATATTGAGGAGAATCCTAATAAAGCGGATTGTGCATCGGAATACGGAGATGAAATGAGTGACAGAATCTACACAGTTGATTCTGTTCATAAGGAACCTCCCGTTGATGGTGTCTCGAACTGCAAGGCTTCATTCGGTGCTGTAGATGAATCCGTCGGAACTCCCAAGGAGTCACCAAAATTTTCCAACGCTAGAGACCTAGAGATTCAAAAGTTATATCTAAGGCTTCAATCTCTTGAGGCTGATAGAGAGTCAATGAGACAAGCCATTATTTCTATGGGGACTGAGAAAGCACAAGTGGTATTGTTGAAGGAGATAGCACAGAACTTGTGTAAAGAAATGCCCCCAAAAAGTACACCATTGAGGAAGCAACCGGAAACTGAGAGGTTTTCCATTAAGTCGATATTCAAGGTAATGCTGATATCCAGATTTGGTATTTCAACATGAAAGCATGTATGATTGTGTCAATTCATATGTCTCTCCATATTTTTACTCTACATTTTTTGCATTGTCTTTAGTTTGTATTTTGCCTCATTGTATCTGTTATGAATGGCAAATATTATGAATGCATGCATCCAATTCTTTGTATACTTCAGGATAGGATAAGGCAGTGACTAGATATTCCTATCTCTAATCCAGGAAGTTATAGCCTCTCACTATCAATGAAGACAGATAGTTATTCATGTTCTTTGAACTTGCTCCTATTTGATCTTTACTGGTCAGAATCATGCCTGCCAAGTTTCAAGTTATTTGGGTTCATTTTATGTCTTTCTTTTAAATTTGCTATTATCATACCTCTATCCTTACTCTCATCTCATCCGGTGTCCTGACATCTTGTTATACAGTTTGAATTTATGGAAAATTACAAAATGTTTTTGAACAAAGGATAATTCTCTCTAGGACTATGTTAAGAAGTTGTGAATTTATACGTTGGTGTAGTGATTTTTATATGCCACATCAACTGCTGACGACATATCACTCCCTTCCTGTTTCAGTGGATCACTCCTATTATTTCCTGGAGGAGAAGAGTAAGGAGATCCAGGTGAGTGCATATCCATCATACTCTGATTGTGTTGTTGCTTTTTTTGTCTATTGATACATTTAGCTTTACTGCTTAAAAAGACTAAGATCCTTATACCCATTGAATTGATTTATTATCACTTAATTAAGCTGCTTGGCTGCTATTAAGCATAACTATTAATAGTGCCAGACTATTAAGTCTTGCTGATTTGGAACTATGGATGAATACGAAAATCTGAAGCCTCAGAAACTTCCCCGAGTTTCAGGAGAAGGAACAATAACACTGAACTAGAGGATTAAACATAACTATACTGATAGATACTCAGAAAATTAGTTGCCCTTAATTCTGGAGAGCACTTGAGAGCTTTATATATCATTTTCTCATTATCCCAGGTACATGTTTGGTTTATCACCCAACAACACAGGGTTGTTAACACTATTAGACCGGAGTCCTCGAGTGGGGCTATCGAGGCGCCAACTCATGTAAAACACATATGGAGTGCTGTGTATCTATCTGTGATGCCTATGATCATCAATATGGAGATGAAGCACCACAGTATTTCTCTGCTCGGAATGAGTTTTTGTTGAATCCCTAGTTGCAGATGGATTGGGTTTTCAGTTTACTTGCGTCCTTTGTTTTAGGGAATATGGTACACGAGTACTGTGTATCCCTCGGCATAGGCATATGCCCTTTAGCTGCTCATCTTCTGTGTATATGAATTCATAATTCTACTGCTTATTCTTCTTTTCTAAATATACAGCTTCTATTTTTCTTTTCTTGGCTATTGGCTCGAGTTATTTAGATTTATTTATTTTATATCATATTGTAAAAAATGAATTTGAGATGGGAATCAAGTGTAGCTAACTCATTAATTATCTACAGCATGGATCTCCTAAGCGAAAGAATGCATCTTTATATTATCATTTATAATTTATAAGTAAATCAAGTGTAGACCCAACACCGTGACAAAAAAATATGAAAGTAACATTTTTGTAAGTAAAATAGGAGTTGCAGTATCTTTGTAATCATCCGTCGAAGAAAAAAGAAAAGGAATAGTTATATACTCTTCAAGAATAAATGAATCTCTTTTCAACTGTAAATGAAATATAATCACCCCTCCCAATTCCCATATTTCAGTTTTCAAAAGGAGGTGAGCACAATGGAATGCTCAAAACATCCAGACAAAGATTTAAAAGCTTATACAGCCATACTTAATCGATGGGTGACAGAAAAGCTGTGTAAGAACTTTGACCATACTTTAGTCCTTTCAAAAATGCAGAATGTTTTTGAAGGGAAAGAGTGGAGTTCGGAATACCAAAAGAAACATCTTCAACTGTTATATCTGCCTTGGCTTGCTCGGAAGGTGGTTGGTTTCTCACTGTGTCTAGAGCAGCATTCAAGGCAACAGACGTGGACTCTGTCACGAAACTGCATATATACCAAATGAAAGATCAGGCAACACGAGTAGAAGATGAACTTTGAATTGCAGCTCAAGTTAATTATGGTAGTCTCTAATTACTGCCTGTCGCATATGCCCCATTCCAAATCTTGCATTGGCTTGTCATATACAAACCAAATCATAAACTAATGAATCAAACGCAAGTCCCTTCTACAGGCTGGTAGATGTAGATGGAGACTATACTGATGCCATTTTAAAGGGAAAGAAATTAGCAGGACGATGGAGTTTTTTTTCTGACTACAGATTCAAGCGTTCTCGGCATGGTGGACAAAAAATTCATTACCATTTCAGACATTAGCACATTTATATTTTTAAGGGTGTAGTTATAAATGCCCCTAAATATATTAAAATACTTATAGTACCAAAGGGTACTTATCCCATCCATGATATGGGATAGTTTGAAGGCAATCCCGTCCATGTTACACAAAATGATGAGGAAAGAGAGAAGGACTAGAAACGTTACTTCAAACATTAGGAACATTAGAAATTGGGATACCTGGCTTGAAATTCATCCCCGTTACAGCGCATAGCATTGCAAACTCCAGAAACTACCCATGGTGGAAGATATGCATCCTTAATTTCAACACAATAGCAGATGCCAGCAGATGAACTTCTAAAAGGTTCACCATCAATGTTAGATTCCTGTAGCTGGGAAGGCATGTGGTCAACCCTTCTCACCTGTTTACATCTGACCTGCATAATGAAAAGGACAATATACTAAACAAATGCATTTTGCAAAGGTAATGAAAGGAAAAAATGATGTGTATGCAGTAAATGCGGCAAAATTGAATAAGGCTACAGGATTTTAGTGGTCAAAACAGTTATATGTTCATTCTTATCTTCTCGTAAGTACTGGTAATTTGAAGTGGAAACCCAGGGATACATGATGTACTACATCTTGATAAGGAAATTCGAAAGAAAGAAAAAAAAAAGATTATAACATGTACTCCCTCAGTCCCAATTATTTGGTCCAATTTCAACTTGCGCGAATGCCAAAAATCATTTATGAATGTATTAAATATTTGAACACACTTCCTGAATTACCCTTATTTAGCAATAACTATCAATAATGGATCTTATTAATTGTATGTCATTTACAATATAATTCAAGAGTATTTTTGTAAATTCGTATAAAAAAAATATCAAATTTAGATAGTGGACCATATATATGGGACATACCAAAAAAGAAACATGGATCAAATAATCGGGACGGAGGGAGTAACTATTTGCTGAACTTATAATGAAATGTTTTTCATTTCAAACAACTTCAACAAATAGTATTAAAATTGATTGCAGCAAATATAGCCAATTTAGATTGTTTCATTAATAATGCATGCTCTATGAAAACATGTACTAACAAACCCACCTCTGGAGCAGACAGCGCGGCATTTTCAAAAGGAACTGGTGAATACAGAATAGGTACATCACTGCCAGTCAAAGGGGTATAAAAGGATCTGGATCCAGATAAGTGAAGAAATTTGAGATGATGAAAAAATCAGATAAAACACCATATATAATGTACTTCAGCTTTCTTTCCGCTAAATAATAGGAATTAAATAAAGAAACTACTGGCATATACCAACCTATAATTTAACAGAAAATCGTACAAAGCATGTACATTCTTGCCAGCAAACATTAATAAAGATTGTGGGGTATTATCAACTCCAGTCATGGACCCCATAGCTCGAGTCTGCATCATTCAATTGAATCAAAATTATGGGTTAGCTGAAACTATAATCAGCATGCTGAATTCAAGTTAGTAGTTCCTTAAAATCAACAAGGTAAGGTGAGAGAGATGGCCTAGAATTTATATTCTCTTGAAAGTAGAATTGTAGAAAACCTTCAATGACAAAGATACTTAATATATCTTGTGGAACAGAAAGTAGCAGTATTCATGAAATGGAATATTAGCCACTTCATATAAGCATGGTAACAATAAATAATTCATGACACTACCAAATTCTAGAAAGGAACAGTTGATAGATTCCTCAACCAAGGCCACAAGCGAAAATCGACTAGAATAATGACAAATAATCTGTCCAATATAACCAGCCCCCATTTCACGATATAATTAAAATAAAATGGACGAATCCCAAACCTTGCCAAGGTTGCTTTTTACAATTGCAGAAAGTTCAACTAGGTCTTCTGCAGAAACCTCCTCCACTTTAGAGTGACAGAGAGGCATAGAGAAAGAAACATCCTGCAAAAAGTATAGTTTTATAAGAAATCACCTTTTTCCCAAGACCAGCAAAGTGACTACCACGGAACCACACAAAGAAACAGATTAATCCAAGCAATGAAGAATATAGCAATTTTTATGTATGAATGCTACTTGAGATTCTACGAACTTATCATCTATAAACAAAAAAAAATACTTACATATTCTTTCAGAAGTGATCTTAGATTTCTTGTTGACTGTGACACATAGGCATAACAAGAATGCTTTGTTTTGTTTGGGCCACCAGATATGGTAAACATCACTACAAACTGCACAGTGCACACTGCATATGTCCAGGGGGAAAGGTAACAAATGAATATTCATCAAGGCAAAGCTAATTCCTACTGTTACACATGAAGATAAGCATAGATACATCACGGACATTGCCTTCTACCATAATTCACCAGAAAGTTGGATACATAAAAAATTATATGAAAATAGATTACCATAAAAAAGTTTACAGAGTTTCTTCCGCAGCATGAAGTAAAGACTTCGAAATGAGTCCTCCCATGCCTGTTGCCGTTTAATTAGGAAGTCCAATTGCCCTTCAGAAATGTTAACATTATGAAAAGTGGCGAAATGAAGTAGCGAAGAAATGAATCAATAGCTAAATAAATCTTGGCCAAAATACCTCCTGCAGCTGAGGTCAGTGCTGATATAGCGGCATGGGGTAGACTGGACTGAGGATGCACCCAAGAATGAAAAACCCCGTGACTTGTGATTTGGCTTGTGCAGGTAGGCTGTGCTGAGGCCATCTTCTGGTTTTGAATGGCCTCATGGAAAAATAGACCCATGTCGTTTAAAGTGGCACAATTAACTAACCTATGAAACCTGTGAAACCCTGAAATTATAAAGAAATCTGCAAAGCCAATATAATTACCTAGACACAGGCAAAAGAGTCAATAAAAAAGCAGTGCAATATATACAATTCTTGATGGTGTACCCCAGAATCAATAGTACAGCACTACAGCTTGTACAACACCAACTACCAGCAATATGCTCTGTATCTTCAGAGAAACTGGGCCCTTGACATACTAATATACAAAGCACAAACTGTAGATATTTCTCTTTAACAATTACTACATTGTTCTATACTCTACAACACAAAGAAGATGGTACACTTGGGAAAATAATTAGAAAAGCCTGACTTACCAATTCACAGATGACGATGACTGCACACGAATACAAGTTTTTAAGGTCAAATCTAGTGGAATGTTCTGCCCAGGTATATGGATTTCTGAAAGACGCTGCGGTACAATATTTCCCCCTCTATGCATAGGTGCAGAAAGTGGAGCTGAAGCAACTTGATGCTCGCGTGAAACTAGTCCTTTTAAAGCTTTACCCTTAAAATAAGGAAAACATTACATTTAGACCTCAGAATAGTTCCTTTATTTTTTCTCATGAAAGTTTTGGCAAATGAGTACCATATCTACAAATGAGGAGTCATGTGGCATTCCAACACCAAGCGATCGCTCTCGAACACTCTTAAAAGTATTAGTAGTGCATTTTTCAGATGAGTTATTAAAGTGTTTTGAAGTGTTGTTGCCACCTTCCGAAGCAACGGCACCCTTCAAACTTCAAATGCATAAAGAAACAAACAGCATCAATTACAAAAGCAAAGACATAACTGAATCACAAAGACTCATTCAGCATAATCTGTACCATTACCATGAATTTTGTGTTTCTTGCTTAGCAGTTGTGTCTAACGGACTTCTCAAATTCTGCATGCTGCTAACACACTTGCTAGGAACATTTACCTGCAGTTGTCCATAGATAATACACAATATTGTAAAGCAGATTGATATTAGAATCTATGGTTTCATCATAAATTGGAAACTAAAAGGGTTGTATGATTTCAGCTAAAGCATTTTATAAATCTAACATACAAGAAAGTCTTGTACAACCTTAATATTTTCCTTTCGGCAAAGCAGCCTACTGATTTTTGTGGCTGGATAATGAGCATCAATCCTTGCAAATCGTGATGATTTTGATGAATCAGATTTCGTGGCCCCAAAAACTGATCCATCAGGACTCCTGAAGTAAACAACTTCAAGGAACATATATCTAAAGTAATGAAAGAAAAAACATGGAAATGAATCTACCTCGTGAAACCAGTAAACGATGGTGACTCATCTGAAACTTCCAGTGAGTTTTTTTGCTTCAGTAGTTCTCCCTGTAGAGTAAAGGGACAGACATCTACTGTGTTAAATATAATAGCTAGTTCATGCGGCTTGGTATTCAGGAACTCATGTGCAGAGAATAACTAACTCGTTGAATAATACTACGGGAAACATCAATATTTATACTCGAAAGGACTACAGTATGTGTATTATAATCTCTCTTCAAACCTCCTTCCAACATCAGCATTAAAAACGTCCCTCTCCACTGAGTTTTTACCTAATGCACCTCAAGGGCACTAGCACTGGTGACGGCGAACATTTAATGGAAAACAAAGCATCTAAAATCCGGCATTGCAAGAAAAACATGATTTATTCGGCAAATAAAGCCACAATCTTGTGCCAAAACTCATATAAATAAATCAATTGATTAAACAAACGGCATTGCAGGGTCTAGGCTTAGAAATGTTACCCTCAGCTCTGAGGGAGTTTTCCGCTTCAATGTGGTCTTCGAAACTCCTCGGGCGGCCACACCGCCGTAATGAAAAGTATTAGGCATTGGCAATTGACCGGCGGTAGCAACATCACTCATCCTCTCCGCAAGAAACTGCTGCGAATTACAATAATCCCATCATACACATCGGGAGAATATCTCGTTGACTCATACTAATCCCGCATCGAGGAAAAAAAAGCCCACGGAAAAACGATAGCAGTCGTATTAAATAGCAAATTAACCTGAGTAAGTGAACTAGAGGGTACTTCGCCGATCAGAAATTCGTGGAGGAGATTCGAAGAGTTTTACGTTGGCGGGGAGGAGCGGGAACCTACGAGTGCGACTCCATTAAATAATCAAAAGGAGGGCGATGAAATTGGTTTTGGAAATGATTTGAATTATTTGCGTTCCCTCTTTTGCGCATAAGCCATCACTCACCGCTACGTCGTCGTTTGACAGTACCATCCGGACCGGTCCAACCAGAAATGACAGGGTTAGTGAAATTAAGGGGGTGTTTGGTTGGTGGGTTTCGGAATAAGGAATGGTAATGATTCTGAAACCCACTGTTTGGTTGATGGATATGGGAATGGGGGATGGGATTGATTCTCAAATATCCATTCCCCTCTAAGTTGGTGGGTTTCATACCCATTTCCAAATTCAATCCCAAAATGATTATTTTTTATTTTATAAGATTTTGTAATTATTTTTATTAATTATTATATACTCCAATATTTTTCAATATAATAATTTATAATGTTATTAATATTATATATATTAATAAATTAATATATTTATAATAATATTATAATAAATGGTGTTGTTATATTATTATTAGAGAAAAAATCTGAAATACCCCATTTTCTTATCTTACATCTAAGAAATGCCCCATCTTATGAAATCATCCAAAAAATACCCCAAATGACATTTTTCTGACATATTTTCGAATCTTGTTGAAAATTTTTGTGAAAAAGTTGTAAAATTGAAACCAAAATTTTTTTGAAAACACAAATATGTTGTCTTATCTCATCCCTACTCCAAAAAAATAAAAAAAAAAATGAGAGAATATATAAAGTGTATGGTGCCGACCGGGAAAAAACAACAAAAAGGGTTGGAGTCGGCACCGTCACGGTGCCGACCGTGTCAGGCACGGTGCCGACCGCCGGTCCGGACGGTGCCGACCGGTTTATTAATATATATTTTTTTTTTTTACTCACTTGTATTATTGGCACATATATTTGAGTTCCTCCCCTTTCATTTTCACTCACGAACCATCTCCATCTTCCCCATTCTTTCCCATTCTTCACCATTTTTCCCCCAATCTTAGTCGACAACCTCCACCAATTTTCGAAGTCAGCATCGGTTTTTTTGAAGAAATGGATGAGGTCAGTTTGTTTTTCTCCATTTCTACCTTTATTTTGATTGTTTATTCTTAATCTTTATGTTAAATTTTGTTGAAATTTTGTTGAAATTTTGCCCTTAAATTCAAAAATTTTGCATGAAATTTGTTTCTCTCTCCATTTGTATGTTGATTTGGAAGTGAAAATGAGTATGATTGTTGCTATTTATGCTAGTACAATTGTGTATGTTGCTTTGGAAATTAAGATTGAGGATATGTTGTTTTGGAATTGAACATTAGGTTGATTTTTGATTATTTTGTAATGAATTTGTGCAGGTTGAATTTATTAGACCCGCTTTACGTAATGTTACTTGTAAGATTAATTTATGCACTAAGGTTACGACAATAGAGACTATTAGTGACACGTTGTATTCAATAGGGGGTGATAATTTGGTTACTAGTTTTATGAATGGCCCATTTGGAAATTTGTTAATGTGGAAAAAAAATGGACCTAGTGCCTCGCAGCCATTACTGCAACTGTTAAGTTACCAAATTACAAGTCCCGACCCAAAAGCTTTATGGTTTCATATTGGTGGGCAGACTATTTCTTTAGGGGTGGGTGAGTTTGCACTAGTGACCGGTTTGACATTTGGACCCACTCATTTTGATCCATGTGCTGATCATGATCCTTCTGATTCGTCGGTGTATAGGTTGTTCTGTGATGGTCAATCTATCACAGCTAAGCAGTTATTAAACAAATTTAAGGCTGGTTTAGTTCACCAGAATAATCATGAATTGTATTTGAGAGTGGCCAACATATTAGCCATGTAGAGCTTTGTGTTAGGGTTTTCTGAAAAACGTAAGATCGAGAGTTGGGTCTTTGTTTTGGTAGATAATTGGACTAGCTGGAACCAATTTCCGTGGGGAGCATATGCGTTTAAGTCTTTATCATACTATTTAGAGCAGGCTCACACGAGGGTAGAAGCAAAAGGGACTCTTCATTTGGGCGGTCCTATTTGGATTTTGCAGGTATAATTTAATTTTTTATGTATTTAGTAAATATGTAAAGTTGATGAGTTATAATTCAAACAAATCTATTGTAGGTTTGGGCCTATGAGGCCATTCCGGACTTGGGTGGTAGTTGTGCCATTTTAGAGAATCCTGCTCTAATTCCCCGATTTATGAAGTGGAAGTTTACAAGGCCAGCTACGATTGATTGGCAAGGCTGGTTTGCTCGTGCACAGGTATTCCATTCATCTAAATTACTTATTTGTAAACTAACAAATTTTGTAATTGTCTTTTATTTTATTGTAGATTCAAGTTTTCGCCAACCTAATCCCATTTCCGTATGAACAAGAGCTTTTCTACTACACTTCTTCTCAGTCGGAGGAGTCCCTAAGTGTTAACTTCCGACAACCAGAAAATCCAGTACGTCCTGTTGGACAGAGAGGTGATCGTCGATCACAGAGCATTTCTATAGGACAGGGGTCTGGAGGACAAAGGGGTGGTGATGAGGGTCATGATCAGGGTGGTGATGGGGGTGATGAGGGAGGTGATCACGGTGATCAGGGTGGTGATCAGGGAGGTTTTGGGGCACAATCTCATTCTCAAGGGCAGAGCTCGAGAGCATCACATAGGCGCACTCGTTCGAGGAGGGATAGGACTTCATCTAGTGGAGAGTCAAGTGAGTCTAGGAGATTCCAGCCATCTCGTTCCTTTATGGATAGGCTTCGGAATATAGTTACTGAGGCAGTTGATGCTGCAGTGCATAGGGCGGTTGACGTTGCAGTGAACAATGCATTGACAGATAGAGTTATTCCTCATGTTACCCGAGTAGTCACAGATTTGATCAACTCAGCGCGATGTGGTAACCGTACTGATGCTAGAGAAAGGTCAGTTGGGCGAGGGATACAGATGGACAGTCCCGAGCAGAGGCCCAGTACTTCCCACCACTCTACTAGGCCAAGTACTTCCCACCACTCTAC
>JAPKLW010000881.1:152334-212023 GCA_026898455.1 Plectranthus barbatus
TACTTCCCACCACTCTACTAGACCTAGCACATCAGTAGACAGAGAGGTTCGTAGAGATACTGATTTAGTTGTCCCAGAGCAGTTTCATATTGGCACAGATCGTCGGACTGATGAGAGGAGACGGAGTGCCGGTCGTCGTTCTACTGAGAGGAGACGCAGCACAGAGCGCATGTCTCGCCAGCACATACCTGATTTGGATAAACCTTCTTCAAGCCAAACAATTTATTTGCTTGCACGCGATATTGAACTGCAGGTATTTGATGTAACATATTAACATTTCTTTAATTTAAGTATATGATGTGTAATGTTCTTTTCATTTCAGGGCGATGATGGACGGCCGATGGGAATCAGTTGCGTGTTAGAGGACAACTATGATGCGTGGAGACGCATGGGTGAAGGAATTAGTAGGAAATCCTTTAACGACAATACAGTGTGGCCACAATCTTATTTCTCTTTTATAGAGAATATTGCACAGTCGTTATCTATGGAGGTCATCGATTGCTACGTCCAATCACTGCAGAGGAATTTCTATCAGCTTCAACAAAGGGTTCGGATTCTGCGACCTCAATTCTTCGTAAGTATTTTCGTAATTCTAATTATCTAATTTTCAATATCGTTTATATTGATATTTTTGGTGTTTAATGTTTTGTAGGACTTAATGAAAAGAGATTATCGGGTAAGTAGGCAGGGACCGAGGCCTCATGAATCACGAGCTCTATTGGAGTTCATCAATGGTACTGATTGCACCACATCTTTGGATTGGTTCGAGGCAGATACGGTTAGTTTTCTATAATCTATTTGGATATTGTCTTTATGCATCAATTATTAATATATTTACTTTGCTTTGTAGTTCATTGTACCCTGTTATGTTCGAGGTGTTTGGTATACTGTGCATATGAACATCCAGACATGGACTGCCATGATGATTGACCCCTATGATTCTCATGACCGCTCCAGGATTTTGCAAGATGTTTTTGTAGAATTGAGAAAGATGACCAGTCATATGAAAGATTATTTGAATGCAGGCGGGTATTGGTATAAGCATAAGCATAAGCAGCACGATGGTATAGCTTCACAATGGTTGGACCATGGGTTGTCAATTTATTTTGCAAGTGATAAAAACAGATACCGTGCGCCGTACCCGGATATACTGCATTGACTGCATTCCCGATGCTAACGTGCTGATCTGAAACAATTAACAATTGTTCGCTGACTGCAAAGCACATCCTCAATCTAGAGAGAAACCAGGTCCAAGTCTCATCATTTTCGATTGGCCTAACACCAAGTGCCAATGGAAAAACATTTTCATTTCCATCTTTCGTAACAGCAACCAATAAGATGCCTTTGCTTCTGCCCTTCAAGTGCGTGGCATCAATGACAATGACTTGTCTTAACAAATTATTGTTGAAAGCTAACCTGGACACACCGAGTGCAACAAAGCAATGTCGGAATGTTCCATCATTCTCAATATCCAGATCTGTCATCGTGCCTGGATTGTACTGCCGAAGCACCTCGAGATATCTAGGCAAGAGCTTATAAGAATCCGCAATGCTGCCATACATCAGGGAAATGGCTGCATTTCTGGATCGCAATGCAACAACATAGCTCGCCCGAATCCCAAAAGTTCGTTGAAGTTCGGCCATTATTGCTCTTGGTTTGATGATTTGACCCTGGCGACGCATCTTTCGAGCAAAATAGGCAGCCACTACTTTTGAACGGATATTTTTGGATCCAATTCCCGCAAGATTCAACATACAATTATGATTTGGTTGAAAGTGACGGATAATCCAGCAACCATCCCTGCACCTCGCACGTATGTGAAACGAACAATTCTCACTTCGTTTGCAAATGTAATCAAGTCGGATGCTATCAGACTTTTTCACTTTAAACTCCTGACGATGCTCCATATGCCACAAACCAATAGCAATTAGCAAGTCATCTTTCTTCCAAAACATGGCACCCAAACTCAATTCCTGATCAAGTATGGATGCCACATCTCTCACAACAGGTGCCTCGGTCGTATCCACTGGCATAATTGGAACTATCCAATTATTCATATCACCTTGAACTGGACAACCTTCTAATAGGGGGTTAGTGAGCATAAGATTTGAAATAAAAGCACTCATACCTCCCGCTGATCTGATCCATGCAGAAAATTCTGCAACTGTGCAATCCATCAAGAAATTTTCACCTTCATTATCAGAATCAGATCCGGATGAATCTAGATCAGCCTCTTCGTCTGCTTCTTCTTCCAACACACCACCATCAGTTCCTGTGTGGTATTCAGGAATGAAGTGGGCCTCCTCGTCATCATTATGATCTTCAGGGAGCTCATCATTCAAGTCAGGAATATGTGAACCCCGACTACCACCTTCAGAACCAATATCAAAATGCATAGAAGATGTAAATCTCTGAAGTTCTGATTCAGTTGGACTGTATCGAGCATATGGTGGAGGACTGACTGAGGATACGAACGGAATGTAGGGGGATGGCTCCCGCTGAGAAGTACCAGCACCAGTGTTGATTGTGGGATTCATAATAATGTAAATATCAGGCTCCGAGTAAAAATTGAGGAGTCGTTGCAGCTCCGCATTCTCTGTCAGCAATGATGCTCCATTTCTTCCACTTTGAGTTTGAGATGTATAATAGATATTATACTCACCTCCAATACCTTCTGCATCAAGAATCGTCTGAATGGTGCTTCTCAATGCAGCTATTGATCTATTAGCCATTGATAGGTAAATCAATCTTTCTTGGCTACCAATATAGTGCCACGAATGATCAAAATGGCCATTATAGTGCAAAAACATGTTGCACCAATTCTCCATTTGAATTGCTTGAAAATGGGTTCGAAAGGGGTACAGAGAAAAGGTGAATGACAGAATGATGATAGAATTTTTTTGGTTTCTGCGGTGAATGAAAATTTTCTTCTGAATGAGAGTATATAAAGTAAAGAGTTAGGTCTATATTCAATGAATGATTTCAAAGTCTGCAAAAGTAAAATTATTGAATTGATTAGTGCAGTGTACTGCAGTGAGGTAACATCAATTCTGCGTACGATTAATTTCAATTTCACTGTATTTTTCAACAAATGAATTCAGTATTCACGAGCATTTCACTGTATTTTTCAACAACTGAATTCATTGTTCATTGATTTAGTCCAAAAAAAGGCTATCAGCAAGCCTGCCAATACTGTACATTTATAGTAACAACTCATCTAACACAACTTTATCAAATGAAAATGCCCTAAATTATTGTTGAAAATTACATTATTCATACAATAAAACAAAAAAATTGCAATTAAAAAAAAAAAAGGATGTGGGATGCAGACCGGTTCAAACCGGTCATCACCGCTAATGGACCGGTAGGCATCGTGAAAAAACCGGTCATCACCGCATTAAAAAAAAAAAAAAAAAAAAGGTGTGTGGGATGCAGACCGGTTCAAACCGGTCATCACCGCAAATGGACCGGTAGGCATCATAAAAAACCGGTCATCACCGCCTTTTAAAAAAAAATAAAAAAATAAGAAAAATGCAATTTGGGTCGGCACCGCCGGTCTGAACCGGTCATCACCGGTGCCGACCGGTCATCACCGCCAAAAACCGGTGGGATCCAATTTTGTTTTTTTTTTTTCTATTTTTAAACACAATCAAGTTTTAAAAAATAATTTCTCCTAATTAAATGCAAATCATCACTAAATGATTGTCTTGATTGCATTTTTAAACACAAAAACATGTCAGATATTGTACTTTGGGGCATTTCTTGGATATGTTTATAAAAAGGGGTATTTTCATTACATGTTTTATAAAAAAGGGCATTTTTAAACATTAACAGTTATTATTATGCATTAATTAATAATATTTTAATCTTATTATTTATTTCTTAGATTTTATATGATACGATTTTATTATTTATTTTTAATAATATATTATAATAATATTATTATTAAACAATCTTTGATTTTATCTTTATTTTATATTTTATTAAATAGATAATAAATTATTTTTTTAATATAATTTTTTATTATTAAATTAATTATTATTTATATATTATTTTATTTATTTTCTAAACCTTTAAACTTAAAAAAAATTCATCAGAATTGAAAATGATTCCCAAACTATCTCATAAACCAAACACCAAGAATTGAGAATGATTTCCAAATCTAAACCCATACCCATTCCCTTTACTATCAAACTCATACCCATAGTGATTCCCGACAGTTATACCAAACGCCCCCTAAATGATTCTTCATAAATGTTTTTGATCTACATCTGTTTTATGAGACATTTTCCAATAAAATGCGACTAACATTAACTATGCGTTCAGAACTTGGTAGGTGCATTATCAATTATCAATGATCCATTGTAACCTATTTAATAAAATATTAATTTCTTTTATATTTGTTAGACAAATTTGTAAGACTATCAACATCGATAATCGAGTCACGACACAACTTTTTAATAAAATATTTATTTTTAGGCAAATTCTCAGATGAGACGGTCTCATCATTTTTATTGTGAGACGAATTTAATGAAATGATGTGTTTTTTTATTGCAAATAATGTATCACCATTTTTATTGTGAAACGAATTTAATGAAATGATGTAATTCTTTATTGCAAATGATGTATTTTTTTATTGCAAATAATTTAATTTTTAAAAATGAAATGATGTATTAATATCCGTCTCACAATAAAAAAATAGTGAGACCGTCTCTCAGGAGACCAACTCTTACTTTTATTCATTTATTAAACTATCAACAACCTAAAATTATTTACATTTCTATAAATAACCCAACTCAATTTAACTTTTAAATTAAAATATTAAATTTTCCTTTTTCAATATAATATAAAAATTAAAGAGTATCTTAAATTTTTAATTAAATAAATAAATTAGTATGCACTAAAAATTCATGATACAATTTGTGAATACGAGCCCAATCGCCGACTCCTTTTTATTTCTTCCCCAAATATTATCTTCGCTAACAAATATCCAAAAATACATAAGAGCTATATATTCTTTCACACACCAAGTCACATTTTTTGTTCCTTTTTTTATTTTTGCTTAGATGCTTAACATCTTCGAATAAACTACGAGAGATATTTGTAATGTTGGAACTAGTTGGGAAATAGGAGTTTGTAAAGGTTTGGAGCAAATAGGGAATTTTTAAAATCTTGAGAATTTTGAGAATTTTCTGATTCTAGAAGATTATAAGGTTGAAGGTAAGTACCAAAAATTGGATAATTTGGAGAACTATAGTGTTGAGGTTCGATCTTAATGGATACGGAGCCCCAACAACTAAATACGGATAATACGAGAAATGGCAATAAAGCAAACAGATAAAACAATGAAGTATGGCAAACCGTAATATTCAAGATGATTGAATGAATTCTACTTAGATCGAGCGAACACACAGTGTATAATCTTTCGGAGAAGAATATCATATATGATAATGCTACGTGCGTAAGTATGGAAAAAAAGTGCCGAAAATCGGCTTACAAGGGGGTATTTATAGGGGTTTTAGCTATCTAGGGTTTTCTTAGTTCTCGCTTGGTGGTTGAGTTGTGGACTCCGATTTTATCGGGGTTGTTACGCTAGAGTTCTGTCAGTTCCCCCCGAGAATGTTGCGAGCTTATCCTCTCGTCTCCCGTTGGCACTTTTGACCATTGGGTGGTTATATAGTGATTGTTCGACATCCCTAACTCGACTCATCAGACTTCTTCACGTTCCTATCGGACCACATGAGTCGGACTGCTGGCATCGAACTGCTTTTGGTCGGACTGGACTTTCTATCGAACTACTATTTTCATTCGGGTTGTCCTGCTGCTGGGCCTGCAAAATCACTATTAGACTATATCTGGGTCTCTTAATGGACCGATTATTTCATACCCCAACAATAGCTCCTTCGGCTCAGCGGGGTACTCTGGGGGAGCCCGATGAGTCAAACAATTAGGTAGTCTTATGCCGGATTGCTACCTCATTATAGGTGAATTACTTTCCCAAATGTTGGCCCTACGGACCCCTCTGAGTTGGGCGTCCGGTATCGTTGGGGTGACCGGGGCACCTCCCCGCCTGGAGGACCAATTCCTCTGTGTGTGGTCCTCCTTACCCACGCAGCCTCGGGAAGCAACTGCGAGTGTCGTGGCCGCGGTATTTTATTGGGACAGTACGGGTTCTGTCCCATTTTATTTTGGCCATCTGGTAAGCCCTAACAAACTTATGTGGTTTGAATTTTAGGGCTCTCTTAGGCGGGCATGGTGTGTTCCACGCCTACTTAGTGGTGACAAGAATGTTTGTCGAGACGTTGTAATATCGGGGTTGAACTCCCGTGGCCTCGGTGGGGCTTCTTGTGGGCTCGCATGGTTGAGCCACTCTGGTCCGAAAAATGGGGTTCGACTCATAGGAACACTTTTGTGTCGGACCACTTTTGAAATTTACTGCTCAAATCGAGTGGCAATTATGTAATATCCGCAAAATTTGGGGGTGGTTTCGAGCAGTTGAACGGGTGTTGTTCATTTAACCGTCACTTTGTTGATTTGATCGTCACTCTTGTCAATACATTATTTATCTCTTTCCCATCTTCTCTCTCTCATGCGATTTTCGGCGAGCGTTCGACTTCATTTTCCACCGTGACTCCGACACCCGTATTAGGCTTGTTCATTGTCTGTCCATTCGCTTTTAAAAGTAGTGCCTCTTTTCCTTTCTATCTCCCTCTTTTTCTTCATCTCTTTCGGTCTGTGTTGGGTGGCCAATTTGGGGCCGCGATCCTAGGGTTTTTTTCTGGTTTTGCCGCATCGACACAGAAGCAACACTCGTGTCGATCGATAACGCCCCTGT
Organism: Plectranthus barbatus; assembly: GCA_026898455.1. NCBI lineage: Eukaryota > Viridiplantae > Streptophyta > Magnoliopsida > Lamiales > Lamiaceae > Plectranthus > Plectranthus barbatus. The sequence goes on from JAPKLW010000881.1 coordinate 159,170, forward strand.
CGATCGACACAGAGACTAATTCCCTGCAATTTTGTCTTTCTTTTTAGGTGCATGAACACAAGAGCAAAGAGCAAGAATCTTGAAGCCTTTGATTCAGAAATAGATGCCACTTGTAGGAGAAACAAAAGCAAGGGAAAAAACAAAGAAAGACAGCGTGAGATGGAAAATTCACCGGAAGCACCGCTGCAAACACATGACTCCCGAGGAGCAAAGGCAATTTCTGGATGAAGTCCGACAATTGAGGGCAGAACTCCTATCCGCACAGACAACCCGAGCAGAGCAATGTGCCAGACTGGCAGAACTGAACAGGGGGAGGAACAATGAAAGGCAAGTGGTAGTGCAATGATAAGCTCATATTATTACTCACTTATCTATATTTTTCTCCATTGTTTCAAGTGTTTTATATTATGCTTTTACTTATTTCTGTGCATGATACTATTTTAGAGGGTGTTATGCTTGTCATGGTAAGATTTTGCAGGTTTTAGGCCGAATTCATTGGAAACCCGTACCGAAAGCAGATGATGTTCAAAGGGACAGTCACGAATTCTTCCACACGTATAATCTGAGCTAATGGAGCATGGAAAGAGAAAGATCTTTGAATTAGCTTTCCAATGCAACTAGAATCGGGTCGATCGGAGTTCGGGAGCAAAAGTTATGGCCAAAACCGTGAGACTGTGCAGAAGGCTGAAACATGTATCCATTTCGATCGAGATGCTCTCTGTCGATCGACAGGGAGGACATGCTGGGATTTCGATCAAAATTCTCCCTGTCGATCGATAGAGAGGACAACTTGCCGCATCAACGCAAGCCACAGCCCGAATTTTGACTTGAAGGTTGTGTCGATCGACAGCCTGCCTGTCGATCGACACAAAAGTCTGAAAAGCAAGTTTTGGCCTGTTTTGACTATTTTAGCTCAATGCCTAGTTAGGTCTTTTTCACTCCTCTATAAATAGGACCTCATTATGCACGAAATTTATCTATCTTTTCAGCATTATTGCACTTGGAATAATTGAGCTTTGGAGTTTTTAGTAGACATTCAAGGTTCCTCTTTATTTGTAAGTTAATTTATAACATGTTTGCTTTAATTCTAGTCATGTTTTGTGGCTAGAACCCTAACAGGTTCTAGGGTTATGATTTCTTTTCTGATGCATGTTTAATTGATATCAACTCTTCAAGCATGGTTTGATTCTCTGTACTTAATTTAATAATCTAGATTAAAAGAAGGATCGAGAGGTGAATTGAGATCTAGGTTTATAGTTAATAATTGATGGATCGAGAGATGAAAATTATTAACAGGAAGAGAGAATTATGTGTTTGTTTTCTGTCTCAAAAAGAAGAAACCTACACAGGAATAATTAGATAATTATGAGATTGATCAATTTGGTGTTCTTGAGACCGAGAGGAGATAGTCACTAATTAATAATCTAGGATTTAAATTATCGGACCAAGGAATTTAATCCATCAAAATCTATGTTTTACCCATTGCTGAGTTGATTGAGATTGCATGTTGATGATTAGATTATCTGCCCTAGGATCTGTGTTTCCCTTTGTTGTTTTCAAAACCCTTTATTTTCTTGCATTGTCATCTTTAATTTTCAAAACAAAACTCCTTTTCCAATTTCCTCAAACTTCTACGTTCTAAAAATTGTGGCTAGTACTTTGGATTTTTCGTTGCACAGTCCATGTGGGATCGACCACCTTAGGGTGTAAAAATTATTTGCTCGCTGCTTTCTGCAGTTATCATGCAACAAAGATCCATCCTGGATCGTTTCCTACCACAGACTGAGGAGCCAGATTTCCTAGTTGGCATTGATGCCAACGATTTTGAGCTAAAGACAGGCCTCATTCAGATGGTTCAGCAGAACCAATTCGCAGGGAAGGCCATTGAAGACCCGTACGCTCACCTCAGTCAATTCATCGTGGTGTGCAATATGGTGAAGCAGAATAGAGTGCCTCAAGACACCATCAGGATGCACCTCTTCTCATTCTCACCCCGAGATGAGGCCCGGTCATGGTTCGCTGGCCTAGACAAGAGTGGAATTCGCACATGGGAGCAGCTGCGAGCAGAGTTTCTCTCCAACTACTTTCCTCATAGTGTCATTCTCAAAAGGAAGTCTGATATCACCCAATTTAGCCAAAAGTATGATGAAATCCTCTATGAAGGTTGGAAAAGATACAAGGAGCTGTTGAGGATGTGCCCCGACCATGGAATTGACCTTGAGATGTAGGTATGCCACTTCTACGAGGGACTGACCCCTCACATGAAGGAGTTGGTGGATGCTTAAGCTGGAGGCATCCTCATGAAGAAAAGTAGAGAAGAAGGCATGAGGGTACTTGCAGACATGGCTATGAACAACCACCAATAGCCCACTGAAAGGCATAACGCAGTCAAGGCAGTGACCACTAGTCCAGAAATTGATGTGGTTGCAGAAGTCAAGAAGCTCCATGAAGAGTTCGCAAAGTTGGAGGCCGGTAGAGCTTCAGTAGCAGCAGTGTCAGATCCAAACACGACCATCATTCTTGTTGAGGCCGACTACATCTACCGAGGAAGCAGTTCAAGCACCTCCAATACCGCAGAAATAAACTATGCTAATGGAGGTTACAACAATAACTACCGAGCCAACAATTTGGGGTACAATTACAGTGCTAGAAACCATCCTGGTTTTTCTTATTATAACCCTTCTACAGCTGAAAATCCTCCACCGGGGTTCAATGTTGGTACCGGGGGAGAGATTGTGGAGAAGAAAAAGTTCGTGCTTGAGGAGGTCTAGGAAAAATTCATCAAAAGCTCAGACAATAGGTTTGGCAAGGTGGAGACTGAAGTGAAAGGGATGGCGACTCACGTGCAACACATGACGAAGCACCTTCAGATGTTTGACACTCGGTTGAGTCAGATTGCCACCACCTTGAGCAATCAACACAAGCCCGGTCAACTCCCCAGCACTACAAAGGTCAATCCAGACAAGCGAAATAGGTCAATGCCATTTTTTTAAGGTCTGGTACAAGGTACATTGGTCCGAGCATGCCCGCGGATGAGTTTGGGGTGAGGAGGATGAAATTCTCATAGAAGATGCCTCTATTTTGACCAACACAGAGGTTGTGTCAGTCGACACAGGCAGTCGACAGAGAAGGAAATCGGGTGACACAGGAGACAGCTCGACCGATAGGGGAGATGCAGCCATGTCGATCGACAGCCCCTTGTCGATCGACTCAGAGTTCAGAAGCTGCGGTCGATTTGCAGGCAGACCGGTCAACACAGAGGAGGTCTGGAGCTGAAAAATCAAAGAAGCAAGTTGATCCTACTCCTCCGATGCCTTTCCTTCAGAGGTTTGCTAAGAAAAAGGAGGACTCGAAGTTTGCTCACTTTTTGGAGAATCTCAAGAAGGTCAACATCAACATTTCATTGATCGAAGCTCTCCGCAAGATTCTCGGCTACATGAAGTACTTGATGAAGTTTATGAGCGAGAAAAGGCTAGTAATTGAAGATCAAACTATTTCTATTAATGAGCAATGCAGTCTTGTTTTGCAGAAACAAATTCCCATGAAGAGGTCTGATCCAGGATGCTTCTCTATTCCGATCGAGATTGGGGAGAGAGAGTTCATGAATGTTCTTTGCGACACAGGTGCAAGTATCAACTTGATGCCCTACTCAGTCTAAAAAAACTACAAATAGGAGAGATAAGACCTACCACAATTACCTTTCAAATGGCAAATCGCTCGATTTCTCGACCAAAGGGAGTTGTTGAAGATGTTTTAAATAAAGTGGGTCATCTTATTTTTCCTGCTGACTTTGTTGTTTTGGAAGTGCAAGAAGAGCATGGGATGCCCTTGATACTTGGGAGAGAATTTCTGAAGATGAGTGGAGCCTTGATAGACTGTCGAGTTGGAGAGATTACACTCCAATGGAACGATGAGATGATCACCTTTGTGATCAATAAAAGTCATAAGGAATCAGCCTGCAACAAAATCTCTACCACAAACGAAGAAGCTGTCGAGATTGAATAGGAGCAAGGAAACGAGATGGAAAAATTGCCAATTACACCATCTTCTTCCAAGCTCACTACTGTCATTCGTGATCGGATGGTCTGCATGATAGATGCAAGGGGCGGCGAGTCTGGACCCGACCACCTTGGTGAGAAGAAGCATCGTCGAGCCACAACATTAACTAAGGCACTGAATAAGAGGTAACCCATTATTGTACTTGTTTTATTCCTATTTTTTTAATTTTCGTGTGTTGTTTTTGTTTCCCACTTAAAATAATAAAAAATAAAAAACAAAATTTAGGACGCCTTTGTAACAATCGACATGCCGGGTGTCGATCGACATAGAGGGGTCGACTGAGACATACTTTGACCCAAGGGTAGCATCGACAAGAAGGTTGTGTGTCGACCGACACGCTGCACGTTGATCGACACAGAGTGCTAGCAGCCAAAAGTTTCTGTCGCTCAAGTTTTGCAACCTCTGAGTGATAAAAAGTTGGTATTTGAGACCAACATTGAGGTACTTTTTCACTCCTAGTCTGATTTTCAAACTTATTCTCTCTGCTAATTGAATAAGTTTGGGGGAGGATGACTTGGAGTTGAAACTGTTTCTTTCCCTTTTATTTAATGCTTTCAGTTTGTTAAATTCATGCCTAGTTAAAAATTTTATGCATAATTTTTTTTGCATAAATTGAATAGATTGTGATTTTATGAGAAAATTTGCGTAGCTACAAGATAACCCTAGCAGAAGTGTAAGATCTGAATCGATTGTCTTTTGTATGCATTGATTGTAATAGTGGTCGAGAATGCCTATGAATGTAGAAAACCGCATGATTACTTGTTTTGAAACTTGCATTAGCATGAAGTTTGATGATGATATGTTGTTTACCATGGAAGAATTTCTGTCTCAAGTGTGAGATTTTGATCTTTAAATTCGATTGTGAGTATGTTTGCATTATTGAGTATCTCTAAAACTTGCTTTGTTTCTTTTTCGAGACTGCTAGTGTACACAAGTTTAGGAAGTGATTTTAGGTCATCTTTGTTTAACCTATATTCCATACACTGTCCTATTTGAACATTTATCCCTAGTCAGCCTTTTTTGAGCCTATGTGTTTTTCTTTATTTGTATATGAGTTGGAAAAAGAGATAAGAGGATCAACTCCTATCTATGAGAGTGGGTTGAGAATTGTTTTAGTACGATAATACATTATTAGAAGGGTGGAAACAATAGAAAATGTTGAGCTCTAGGGAAAAAAAAGAAAAAAAGTATTTGTGTTTGTTGATCCTTATAAGCCCAAATGTTTAAACAAAATTAATAAGAGCATAAAAGGATGCGTGAAAAGAAAAGAAAAAAGAAAGAAAGAAAAAGGAAGATAAATAAAAGAGTTTTGGTTTGTATTGGAAATCTAAGGAGAGTGGTAGAAATTGATAGATGGTGTTTTAGATTGGTTGAGGGTGTACAACTCAATTGATTTTAGTCACTTGGCCATATATTTCCCCACATTTCACTAAAAAGCCTACATTACAACCTTGAATAAAGTCATTTCTGATCTTAGAGTTGTGTACACATATTTGCACTGGAGATTTAGAATATTTGCAAGCCTATGGTAGAACTTGATTTGCATGACTTGTGTGATCTCATATTATCCTAAACACTTGAGTGAATGAGTGAAACTCTCCCCTTGTGAGTTTTCCATGGCTTGTTGATTCTCTGATTCTTACAAAGTGTTGGTGTTTTGTGGATTTTCGAGTTTGATTGTGATTAATTTTGTGAGGCATTGCACTTCTCTTCCACTTTAACTTTTGATTCATTCTTTTGTTGATTGAGGACAATCAAGTGTTTAAGTTTGGGGAGGTTGATAAGCTCGTATTTTGACTCACTTATCACGTTTTTTTTCTTTATTGTTTCTTTAATTTACATTATTTTTAGGTTAATAATCGAGCATGAGCTGTTTATAGGGGATATTACACTTGTCGTGCTTGGTTTTGTAGGTTTTTGGGTCCAAAAAGAGATGAATTGTTGAAGTGTTGATCAAAAGAGAGGAAAATCCACCAGAATGCGTCTGTTCGATCGACATTCCCTACGTTGATCGACATAGAGGAAAAAAAGGAGTCCAAGATGAAGGAAGATAGGGCAACACAAGGGTTGAAGGTTGGCGTCTGTGTCGATCGACATCCTGCGTGTCGACCGACACATGTGTTGGAAATTGATCGAGAAGAAGAAAAAATGAGCATGTCGACTTGGTGGCCGTGTCGATCGACACGCGCCATGTCGATCAAGACCGTGGGTAGAAAGATAGATTTTGGTCCAATTTGGAAATTTTCCTTCTCAAGCCAACTACATTTTGAAGATTCAATTTCCTCCCCTATAAATAGGACATATTAAGCTCGAAAATTGTATCTTTTTTTCAGTCTTTATCTTTATTTTTCTACTTTAATTTTCAGCATTAAATTACTTTAAATTCCCAGTCATCTTTACTTTACTTGTTGCTTTGGAACCCAAGACATTGAAGATTTCAATTCCAGTTTGCTTTATGATTCGAGTAAGTTTAATGAATTCATATATGTTTATTCCAATTTGTGTTTTTAATATGCTAGGCTAGAAACCCTAACAGGTTCTAGGGTTTTCTCCATCCTCTTCAACATGTTGTAATTCGATTAAATCCAACCCTAATTAATTGGTTCAAATTCTATGGTTTTTATTCAAAAATCTATTTTCAATTGAAAGATCGAGAGATGAAGATTGAATTAGGTTTATAGTTATTAATTTGAAATCGAGAGGAGTTAATTAATAATAGGAAAATAGAATTTGATACACTTGTTTTCTGTCCTAAAAAGAAGATTCGATTGTAGGGTTTAAATTTGTATCTTTATCGAGATTGGCTAGTTTGTGTTATTGAGACTCAAAAGGTAAAAATCACTTTCTAGTAATCTAGGTTTTAATTGTCTAACCAACGAATTAATTCCAAAATATCAGATTTTCCACCTTCATGATTATTTTTGGGTTTGGATCGATTGATTGTGCATGTTGATTGGACTGGTTGATTTCCCTAGAATTTGTGCTTTTTATACTTGATTTTAATTCAAAAGTTATTTTCTACTTTGAAAACAAAAACCCCTCTCTTGATTTTGATTCGCTCAAACAAAGATTTGATAAACTATATCCAGTACATGAAATATTCTCGTTGCACTGTCCCTGTGGGTTCGACAACCTTCGGGTTCACGCGCTAGGAGTGCCTCGAAGACAGGAGCACGACAGTGGTACAAATCACGGCCCCTCCGGGTGCGCGAGTGGACCCATTTCTGGTTCACGCGCGGCAACTTCTATAGAACCCTGGGTCGATTGATGCAACTTCGGGGTCTGTCTATGCACGAGTTGCCCGCTACAAACTCTGCCAGCTCGAGGTAATTTTTGGACCCCCAACTCCATTTCTCTTGAATTACTGCTTCTGATGGCCTAATTTTGATATTTGCAGGCCCGTGTGGACTTTGATATGATCCATCGGGAACTTGTCACTTTCAGTGACAAGTGCACCGATGAGTTTACCAACTACGCAAGGAGTCCAAGTCCGCCGAGAAGCTGGTGGAGGAGCATACTGATAAGCTCGATGCCGCGGAGGACAAGGTGGTTGCCACTATGGTGAAGGCCGACAAGGCCCAGGTGGAGGCCGAGGCTCAGGTGGATGTGAACAAGCTGGTCAAGATCCTCCGACAGAGGAATGACCATCTCTGCTCCCTTGATGCTCGGCTCCGCACACAAAGGGAGAGCTACACAGTCAAACGCAAGAGGTATGAGGACCGGATCTCTCGCTTGCAATCGGAAAAGGGATTGGATTTTGGTGCCCTCATCAACTAACCATACTTCGCTGACCCATACGAAGTACTTCGTAATATTTTTATCCTTTTATCAGCTTTGTGCTCAGTTTCTAATCTTTTCGTAGACGCTCGCCGAGCAGGTGGAGAAAGAGGTCCGGGAGAGGATTGTTGGAAAGTTCCCAAACCTCGACCTAAGCGTCTTGGACGAGCCGGTCGCCGAATAAGGTCCGAACCTAGAGCAGTCCAACGATCAACAGATGGTGTTCTTCGGTTTGCATGAGGGGCCATCAGACTTTCAGCCCCAGCAACAGCTACAGGAGACGTCACGGGTGGAGCAGGACGTTCAAAGTGGTGGCCCGCAGCCGACTAACTCTTCATCAGGCCCCACACCGACTCCTAATATGAATTCGAAGTTTGCTCATTGTCTTCCCCTTCGGTTCAGTTGAAGTCCGCTTCTAGGTTTCGGGTCGGGGCCTAGTGCTCTCTTTCTGTGCTCCTGGGTTCTTCGACGATGGGGTGCGTGTTGGCCTCCTGTTGTAGTCGCCTATTTTCTCTATCGAGGAGCTCGTACTTCCTCGCCATCTCTTCCATCTGCGCTCCCATCCTCTCGATCGCAGACCTTACGGTTTGCACCTGCCCCACCAGTCATGATACGCAGGGTCTACCATGATGGACAGTGGTGGGGGGAGGAATTCCAATTCGTTCAGTGGCGGCGTGACATTGAAGGTCCGGTAGACGTTGTCCAGCGCGTCGTTGGTTCCTCCCCTACCGCCTCCTTGTTGATTTTTGCCTCGATCGGTGCTTGGTTGGCTTTCCCGGGCTCTCCCTTGTGGGGTTCCGTGCCCTGCGGGGGGCGACGGACTGGTTTGCTCTGCACCGGGACCAGTGGCATTTACAATGTTTCCTTTGTCAGTCATTTCCTGCAAAAAAGGTTAGTGTAGATTTTGTTCATGGGGCCCCACGGTGGGCGCCAAATTGTTGAGGTTCGATCTTAACGAATACGGAGCCCCAGGAACTAAATGCGGATAATATGAAAAATAACAATAGAGCAAACAAATAAAATAATGAAGCATTGTGAACCGTAATATTCAAGATGATTGAATGAATTCTACTTATATCGAGCGAACACACAATATATAATATTTCGGAGAAGAATATCGTATATGATAGTGCTACGTGCGTAAGTATGGAGAAAAAATAAGTGCTAAAAATTGGCTTACAAGGGGGTATTTATAGGTGTTTAGGCTATCTGAGGTTTTTGTGGTTCTCGCTTCGTGGTTGAGCTGCGACTCCGATTTTATCGGAGTCGTTACGCTGAGTTTTGTCGGTTCCCCCCGAGAATGTTGCGAGCTTATCCTATCGTCTCCCATTGGCTCTTTTGATCGTTGAGTGGTTATATAATGACCGTTCAACATCCCTAACTTGGCTCGTCGGACTACTTCACGTTCCTATCGGACCACATGAGTCAGACTGCTGGCATCGAACCGCTTTTGGTCGGACTGGACTTTCGATCGAATTTTCATTTTCATTCCGGCTAACCTGCTACTGGGCCTGCAAAATCACTATTAGATAATGGCCCGATTATTTCATACCCCAACATAGAGCATTGTGAATTTTGAAAATAATTTGGATGGTTTGATTGATTGGTATGCAAGATAACAGGAGCATGAGAGAATGAATATTTTTGAGTGACCGGAGAAAGAACAAGAAGTTGCTGCCGCGAAAATGAAGTTTAGGAACTACTATTTATAGTTGATTAAAAATATACATATTTTTAAATAATAAATAACTAATATATATATATATATATATATATATATATATATATATATATGTTTGTATGTATGTATGTATGTATGTATGTATAGAGAGAGGGAGATTTGTAATCAAGTGTTAAAATTAAAGTTTGTGCTAAATAGGAATGAATCTCAGTCATTTGATTTATAGCATCAATGGTTGAGATTAAAGCATCAAAAATTGAAAAATTAAGCATAAATTTCGTTCATTTTAATTATTTTATAAATTGTGCTTAATGCAATTAAGCACGATTTATAAAGCAATTAAGCATGTGAACCACCTTCTAGATAAAAAATGAGAACTAATCTGGACAATTTGGATTTTGAATGGTCCAGATTTTATATTTGCTTTAATTATTGTTTAATTGCATTAAGGGCTTAATGGTTGTTCAGATTCGAATGTAACGGATATGGAGCCTTAGGAACGATATATGGATGTGCAAGAAATAATAATAACCGAACAGATGTGATGAAATCAAATGTAATAAAATAAACCGTTGAACAATGATTTTGCCTAACGACAATGAATCAAAGTGCACAAACGAACTCCCCCGAGCTTATTATTACTACTAGATTAATAGAATGAATGCACTGCCAATGTTTTAGAGCAATTCGAACTGTAACATAACATAAGATTAGATGCTGAAAATCGCGTATATGGGGGGTATTTATAGGGATGTGCTGGTCTATGGTTTTTTCTAGGGTTTTCGCGAATCTCGCCCGAAAGTTGGGTGGCGAGCTCCGAATTTATCAGAGTCGTTATTCCGAATGCGGTTGGTTTAGCCTGAAAATACCGCGAGCCTATCTTTATCCATCTGCCAGCTCCTTCAACCGCTAGGCCGTTGGGTAGTTCAATCCATACCTATCGAGCTGCCCTCTACCTATCGGACTACTTTTCATGCTTCTCGGACTGCTCTTAATGTTTATCGGACTACACTTGATTGAATTGCTTTTGGTCGGACTGCTTTATCCGTTGGGCTGTCACTTCCACTTGGGATGGCCTAATGTCGGGCCTGCAAAGAGTATCCACTGGGCCGTGCACTGTGGGGTGCTCTCTGGGGAGCCCGGTGAGTCGAACAACTGGTCGAACTCATGTCATTTTGCTACCTGGTGTAGGCGGGTTACTTTCCCAGACGATGGCCTTTTGGACTCCTCAGTCGGGTGTCCTAAATTGTTGGGGTGCTCGCGGGCACCTCCCGGCTTGGAGGACCAGTTCATCTGTGGGTGACCCTTCTTACTCGCACAGGCCGCAGGCCCAAAACCGCAGCGTTTTGTTGGGATAGTTCGGGTTCTATCCTATTTTATTTTTGTCGTCTGCTAAGCCCCAACAAACTCAACAGGTTCGGGTATTGGGTCTTGGTGCTTGGTGCTTGGCGTGGTCTTATCATGCCACTTAGCGGTTTCAAGGGTTCTCGCCTGTGCGATACGCTAGTGGGGCCAAACCCCCTGCAGCCCCGGTGGGGCTGTTTTGGAATTCACATGGTTGGACCATGTTTTCGTCGAACTAGGTTTTGCCAAACCATTTTTTGGCAGACCAATTTTGATTTTTGCCGCTCAAATTGTGTGGCAGCTACATAATTTTTGTGAAAACCATGGGCAGTTTTGGGCAATTGGACGGGGCGCGAGTTATATAATTGTCGTTTGAATGATTTGACTCTCACATTTTCCAACGCGCTCTCTCTCTCTCGCTCTCTTTCTTCTCTTTTATGCAATTTCGGGCGACCCAGTCTCCCTTCACGATTCTGGCGACTGTGTTGAACTTGCTTGCTGCCCGTTCGTTCGCACAAAAAGGTAGTGCTTCTTTTTCCCTCTTCCTCTTCTTTTATTTTTCCTTTGTGGTCTGTGGTGGGAGATCGATGTATGGCCGCGATCTAGGGTTCTGGTTTTGCGTGGTAGAGAACGGGCTGATCGGGGCTCATCATCTCCTTTTCTTCTTTTTAGGTTAACATTTTGTTTCGAGATTTTGATTTGTTATTTGAGATGTCTCTGTCGGACACTGACTCCCAAAATCGTGGGGGTTCCGGCTCGGAGGGGGTTAACCCGACACCTCCGTTCACTCCTTCCCCACAAGGAGTCCCAACGCTATCGACTTCACGGGGGTTTTGCATTTTTATTTGAACATTTCTTTTCCTGCAACTTTAGTGAATGCTTCTTTTTCCACATTACGAACTTCTTTTGATGCTCTCTGTACTGTGATGTGTGATTCTTTCTGCTCTAACCTTTAGTTCGTGTGTGACGAGCTGCGATATTCAACATAAAGTTAGGATGGGCGATGCCTTGGCATCGTCCCTCCGATGCTTAAGTCAGTACTTAGTTCGTAAAAATGATCATAATTGAAGCAAAAAAGTAATATGGGTTAGGAACTTTTATCTGAGTGTACGGTAGGAGACACATCTCGAGCTACTCTCAGGTGTCCGTTAGGACCTACAAGACGAATGTGAGGGGTGTGAGCAATGCCTCGGCATCGCCCCTCCGATAGGGCGTATCTAGGAGATTGATGAGATCGATCTCTCTGCTAGAAGTAGTATTTTTTTCAAGTGCTAGATATTCCAGATGTTGGCGATCTCCCTTCCATCGAGGTCTTCCAGGTGGTAGACACCACGACCCACTACCCTGGTGACTTTGTATGGTCCTTCCCAGGTTGGAGCGAGCTTTCCTGCGCTCTTGTCCTTCGTATTTTGGAATACCCTTTTGAGTACCCAATCTCCCTCTTTGAAAGTTCGCAAGCGAAGCTTCTTGTTGAAGAATCTTTCGACCTGTGTTCTTCTTTGGGCCATGTTGAGTAGGGCCTAGTTCCTCTGTTTGTCAATCAACTCCAAATTTTTTAGGAGTTTTTCATTGTTCTGCTCTTCTTCTCACACTTGAACGCGCAAAGTTCCCGCTCTCACTTTTGCTGGTGATAAACTGTTTTTAGCGGGAAACAAATAAATTTTACACCCGAAGGTGATCAATCCCACAGGGACTGTGCAACGAAAAATCTAAAGTACCATTCGTAGTTTTTAGAACATAAATGTTTGAAGAATTTAGAAAAGAGATTTTGTTTGGGAATTTAAAGATAACAATGCGAGAATTAAAGGGTTTTGAAAACAATTAAAGGGAGCACAGATCCTAGGGCAGATAATATAATCCTTAGCATGCAATATCAATCAACTCAGCAATAGGGAAAACATAGATTTTGATGGATTAAATTCCTTGGTCCGACAATATAAATCCTAGATTACTAAATAGTGACTTTATCCTCTCGGTCTCAAGAACACCAATTCAGTTAATCTCAATAATTATCTAATTAGTTCTTATGCAAGTTTCTTCTTTTTGAGACAGAAAACCAACACATTTAATTCTCTCTTCCTATTAACAATTTTCACATCTCGGTCCTTCAATTGATAACTTTAAACCTAGATCTCAATTCACCTCTCAGTCCTTCTTTTAATCTAGATTATTAAATTAAATCAGAGAATTAAGCCATGCTTAAGAGTTGATATCAATTAACATGCATAAAAAAAGAATAATCATAACCCTAGAACCTGTTAGGGTTCTAGCCACAAAACATGACTAAAATAAAAACAAACATATTATTAATTAACTTACAAATCAAGAGGAACCTTGAATGTCTCTAAAAACTCCAAAGCTCAATCTAAAATTAGGGATTCCAAGTCTGAAAATCATGCATAATTAAGTCCTATTTATAGAGGAGAGAAAAAGACCTAAACTGGGTATTGGGCTAATATAAAAAAAACTTCCAAAACAGGCAAAAATCTCCATGTCGGGCTTCTCTGTCCATCGACACAAATGCAAGGTCGAAATCCGGGTTGTCCTGTATTTCGATTTCCTTCTCTGACCTTCGTGTCGATCGACAAGGAGCCTGTCGATCGACACACCTGCATGTGTCGAGCCTCTTTGCTTCTGCCTTGCTCACGACCGACGTCTGACCTCTGTGTCGATCGACATGCACCACGTTGATCAACACAGAGGTTATGCTTTAGGTTTTTGGCTTCGTCTTCCAACTTGGTCGACTTCCCATGCGTCAATCGAAGCGGTAACTGTATGTAACTCAACTCTTTCATCATTTCACCTCTTTTTAGCCCTAAATACCTGCAAAACCGACCATGAACAACATAACACCCTCTAAAACAGTCTCATGCACAGAAATAATTAAAAACATAATAAAATGCACTTGAAACAATGGAGAAAAATATAGATAAGTGAGTATAAATATGAGCTTATCAGCTGGTATGACAGTGTCTTATCCATAGGCATGTGCGAATGACGAATTGTTGGTTGATATTCTCGGAGTGGTTCGATAGGCCCATAGGAATCCGAGTAATTCTTCGATCCACTTTGATTTGTGAGCGTCGAGGTGCTTTTTCACTGTTGCCATGATGGTTTTGTTGGTCGATTTGACTTGGCCGTTAGCTTCCAAGTACCTCGGTGTGGAGAAGATCAACTTAATGTTGTATTGATCGCAAAATTCTTGCACTTTGTGTCTTGTAAACTGTGTTCCGTTGTTGGTCCGAATTTATTTTGGGATTTTGAATCTACACAGGATATGAGACCATAGGAATTTGATGACCTCTTGCTCTTTGACGTTGGGGAATGCTTCTACTTCGACCCACTTGGTAAAGTAATTTGTTTCCACGAGCAAGTATTCTTTTTGTCCCACACCTTTTGGGAGCTTTCCCACTATATTCATCCCCGAAGCCATGAAGGGCCACGCCACGATCGTGGTGTAGAGTGGTTCTACATGGCTTTTTGTTGGTGTTTCGAACATCTGGCATGCTTCGCAGCTTCTAACATAATCCTTTGCATTTTTTCTCAATGTGGGCCAATTTCTGCCTGCTGAAATGACCTTGTGGGCCCAGGGTCGCGCTCCTTGGTGACTTCCGCAGTTGCTTTCGTGTATTTCCATGAGGACGACTTGCCCTGCTGCATCCCCAGTTATCTGGCGAGCTGCATCCCCCCGATAAGGGCCTCGTACTCTGCTTCATTGTTTCTTGCTTCGAAATTAAGCCTGATGGCTCATTCAAACAGCTCTCCCCACGGGCTTCGCAACTTTATTTCTGCACCATTTCCGTGCATGTTGCTTGCGCCGTCGACCTGGAGTACCCAAGGCTCTTTTGCTTTGTCTCCTATCTCCAGGCTGGCTATCTCCTTTTTTGAGTCGATTTGGAGCTCGCTGGTGAATTTTGCTATGAAGTCCGCCAACACCTGGGACTTTATTGCAGTTCGGGACTCGAACTCAAGTCTATAACCGCCAATGTCTACCGCCCACTTCAGTAGCCTACCTGACATACAGGGTTTGGAGAACACGGTTCAGAGAGGGTAAGATGTAATCACCTTGATCGGGTGAGCCTCAAAGTAGGGTCTCAACTTTCTGGAAGCCGTAACTAGGTCCAGTGCGAGCTTCTCCAGTGTCGTGTACCCAGTCTCGACGTCGAGTAAGGGTTTGCTTGCATAATATATCGGATGATGCTTGTCGGCGCATTCCCTGACTATCAACGCTCCAAGCGCGTGTTCAGACACTGACAGGTAGAGCAGCAATGTATACAGAAAGCATTTATTATAATGAGTATACAACGATTTATTTCTCCCATCTGTTAACAATCTTACATGTATGAACAATGGTATCCTCTTGTCTCACCGATAGGGACAATCATACAACGTGTTGTAGATCGCAAAAAACAGTATGGTCACTTGACCCAGTGAGACATAAACCTGATCACAGCCGAGACAGCGTATGAGGATACGTCTGTCCGGATGGCTGCAACATTGTCGGAATAAGTAGTCTGTCTTGGTTACTTGACGTGCTGGTACGCAGAGGTGGCGTATTGATGGACCGCAGTGAGATGTATTCGTCTGTCTGACATCAGCGAATACAAGATCTCGTTATATTGATTGAGTCCAAACCCTAACGAAGGTTCAGGGGTTTGCACGGGTTGACTGTTGCTTTGACTTGCCATGGTGGAGAGCCTAAGTAACGTGCTCGTATATCCACATCTTGGGTAAAATCAATTTGCGTAGTACCGCCTGAGACTGGGTTTAGGTAACCATATCCGAGTAATAGGATGGGGACATTCCCTGAGGAGCTCAATAACATTCATCGTGCCAAAGTCCTGCAGGCTGATTAAGTTCAGGCATGAGTGATAAGGATTGAGTGGTACTACTCAGGAATAATAAGATATTAATTAATTGTAGTTAGAGATTGTCAGAGGTTCCGATTAATTAATGGATGTTCGGTAACCTTAAATATGGGGATTCTCAATTAATGCAGCCCGTTCTCATAACGTGGTAATAAATGGGTAGGTCAGTATTAATTATGTGGTGAAAAAGAATTAATATTAATTAATTAATTGTGTCCTGGGTTGTGGACATGGGAATTAATTATTTTATAGGCTCACTTTATTATTTGCATTAGGTCCCAGGTCTGGCCCAAATAAATATGCTGAATTGAGCACAGGAGCCTATTAGGGTTTACAACCCTAGGTCTATAAATAGACAGCTCTCTCTTATAAGTTGTATGACAGTTGAAAAACCCTAAACCTAGAGAGAGAGAGTGTGGGCGCCGTTTTCAAGGAGAAAGGGAGGAGAATTTCGATTCTGGTCCTGCTCAAACCACAGATCTACGGAGTCCTCACCAGTAGTAGATCTGAACAGCATTGGGATACAGATCTGAAGACCTGATCTGGAGAACAGAAATTCTATTTCTTTTCTTTCTTTATTTTCGAATTTATCTAGAAATTAGATTGCTAGTTTCTACTTCCGCAGATAAAATCGAATTGCGTGGTTGAATTGAAGTAGGAAATTCAAACGCAAAATATCGGATCAGACTCGACGGAATTACGGTAATTCTCAATCCACAATCTGAGTATTAAATTCATAGGAGCATGTTAGGGTTTATTGTAAATTTAATTATGCACAATACCCATAAATCGATCCGGTTCAAATTGGTTTTGGTGATTCGGTTCACTGGAAAATCCTACACGGGCTTCAACAGGAGAGGTGGACTCGATAAGTATTTCAGTTGCTCTAGTGCCCTTGCACACTTATCCGTCCATTCGAAGTTTTTCCCTTTTCGTAGGACCTAAAAAATTCCATGAGTTTTATCAGAGTACCTTGATATGAACCGGCTGAGCGCTGCGAGTCTCCCCGTGAGCCTCTGGACTTCCTTCGAGCTCCTTGGATGCGCTATTTTGCGGACCGCCTTGATTTGTGATGGGTTTGCTTCTATACCTCTGATGGTGATAATGTAGCCGAGGAATTTCCCCGATGCAACACCAAACATGCATTTTGCTGAATTGAGTTTCATGCGGTACTTATTTAGAATCTCAAAAGCCTATTTCAAGTGTTACACGTGGTCCACGACCTTGGTATTTCTAGTGCAAACATCTTCTGTTTGTACACCGCTACATGGTTCTCGGGATTAGTCGTCCCGTCATAGATTACGAAGTTGGGAGGAGTGAACCGAGCTGGGAGCTCAGCGTCAGCTATTTCTGGAGAGAAGGGCGACTCCGCATAGCGTTCCTGCGGTATCGTCCTTTCTGGCGACGACAGCCCTGGAATCCTGGCGACGAGAGACTCGAAATAGCTGAGCCTTTGCTCGAAACAACGCTCAATCTGCGAGAGCGCCTGAGCATTGGACTGGTTTGGTTGCTCCGCTGGTACTCTCTGGGTTGGCGGATCATTTTGGGTTTGCTCGTTGCCGTCTCCTTCGGTCCGATTGACTCCACTTCCAGGTTCTGGGCTACAGTCTATTGGTCTCTATCCGCACTTCTGGGCTCCTTGATGATGGGGCGTGCGTTGGCCTGATGTTGCACCCTTCTGTTCTCCCTCTCGAGGAGTTCATACCTCCTCGCCATCTCTTCCATCCGTGCACCCATCATTTGGGGTTTTAGAGGTTTGGACTTGGCTCACCAATCTGGAAACATGCGGGTCCGCTAGAATAGAGTGCGGTGGCAACGAGAATGCCAGTTCATTGATCGGCGTGGTGTTGAAGGCCCTTATAAGATCGCCCACTGTTCCATCGGGGTTCGGTGGCCGAGGGGCTCCGCACTCTGCTGGCGGTGGTAATCCACGCCCAGTTGCTGCCAGAGCTCCGCATCCTACGATAGGATTGACTCCTCAACCTTGTCCCAGCGGCGGGGCGGTTCTCCCATCGTCGATCTTGATCTCATTGGAGTTGTAAGGATTGTCGTCCATCTCCTGCAAAAAAGGTTAGTGCAATTTTGTTCCTGGGGTCCCACGGTGGACGCCAAATTGTTGAGGTTCGAATGTAACGGATACAAATTCCCGGGAATGATATATGGATGTAAAGGAAATAATAATATGGATGTGAAGGAAATAATAATATGGATGTAATGGATACAAAGTCCCGGGAACGATATATTGATGTGAAGGAAATAATAATAATCGAACAGATGTGACGAAATTAAATGCAATAAAATAGACCATTGAACAACAGTTCTGCCTGCCGGCAGTGAATGAAAGTGCACAAACGAACTCCCCCGAGCTTACTATTACTACTAGATCAATAGAATGAATACACTACCAATGTTGTAGAGCAATTCGAATAGTAACATATCATAAGATTAGATGTCGAAAATCGGCGTACATGGGGGTTATTTACAGGATGTGCTGGTCTAGAGTTTCTTCTAGGGTTTCCGCGAATCTCGCCCAGAGGTTGGGTGGCGAGCTCCGAATTTATTGGAGCCGTTATGCCGAATGCGGTTGGCCGCGAGCCTATCTTTATCTGCACGCCAGCTCCTTCAACTGCTAGGCGATCGTTGGGTGGTTCAATCCATAATTATCGAGCTGCCATCTGCTTATCGGACTACTTTTCATGCTTCTCGGACTGCTCTTCATATTTATCGGACTACCCTTGATCGAACTACTTTCGGTCGGATTGCTTTAGCTACTGGGCTATCACTTCCACTCGGGCTGGCCTATCGCCGGGCCTGCAAAGAGTCTCCACTGGGCCGTGCACTGGGCCCCTAAGTGGGCCGATTATTTCGTACCCCAACAATGGTAATTAAAATATTCAAAATATATTGTTTACATAACTACCTACTAATATCTTTCTTCCATGATATATTATCTCCTAAAATATATTCTTTCAAATGAGTTATAGGGATTGCAGGACACGATTGATCAATTTTCATCCTCAATCGATTTTTTCGTTTTGATTTAAATCTGAACGTCATTGAAATCTTACAAGGTGGAGGGTCGACGATTTTTGTTGTTTCCCGAAACTGTCCATTTTGGGAATATCCCTTCCTCGCGGCTACACCCTGCTCTTTTTGGACAAATTGAGAAGGGCAATGGGATGGTGCGCCGGAAATTCAGAGACGGGGTTACTAGTAGTGGTTCGAATTGTTGTTTTTCATCTTCATGTGAAATCGTATTCGTTTTAAACATGGACACATTTGATGAAGATATTTTGTTCATTCACTCATTATTTCAGTTTTATTTGAGATGGTTTTTTCGAACTTTTGTACGTTATAGCCATGTGAACATGCATCGCGTAATCATTAAATTCAACTATTTATAATTATATATAGTTGCAATAAATTACAGTTAAAGTTGCATATATTAAGTCTGTACAGTTGCATATATTCATGTGTTCTGAATTAAGTTTTTATTTTTTGTAGTTATTCATACGCCAATTATTAAGAGCTCGTTGAAATAATTCAAGGGACACGCTCTTCCGACTTTAGATGATGAGGTTGAATTTTATAGAAAATATGCAAAGATTATTGGATTAGACATTTATCTATCGAGTTCAAAGAAGAAGCAAAATATCTTAACTACATACTTGGAATAATTAAGCCTGTAAACGTGCATAGATTAAGCATGTAAACATGCATTGATAAAGTCTGTAAACTTGCATTTATGAAGCCTGAAAACTCGCAATATATTATTTTTTTTTATTTTATAGTTGTGTGTAAAATTTTGGAGAATGTAAATATATGTAGTTGCAAAAGTTTAGCTCGTAAACTTACAGTGTTTAAGTTTGTAAACTTGTATTGACTAAGTCTGTAAATTTGCTCCATATAACTCACTGTTTCCTATCTCCATGTAAACTTGATATATTTTAATACAGTGCAATGTTTTGGTTAATATAATGCATGTATTTTTTTTTATTAATAATGCAACTTTCGACGAAGTATAAATATTATTATAATTTTGAATTCAACAGTAAAAAAATCGATACTTTTAAGTTGCATTAAATACGCCTTCAATTATGCATCATACAAGTATTCTTTCTTCTATTAATGCAACTATTTTTTATGATTAATGCAACTAACTATAACAAATTAGTTTATAAAATGCAACTATTTTTGATAACTAATGCAATTTTTCATGTAAAATAAAATCGAAATTTCTAAAAATTAGGAATAGTAAAGTTTGAATTTTTTTTTAAAAATAAATTGTAAAATTTTGCTTAAAATTTGAAATTAATGAAAAAAACAAATTAATTTTGAGATGTTGATAATTCAGGGATCAAATCCCACGAAATTAGTAAGGAAAGAGAAGTTAATTTTGAAATGCAATAATTTAGGAATCAAACCTCATAAGTTTAGGAAAGAAAAATCGTGCAAATATAATTATGATGCCAACATGACCAAAAAATTCAAATAATGTAACTTTTTTTTGGCTTATTACTGCAGCGGATTTTTAAATTAAAAATATTTGATCTGAGTCGTTAATTTAAAAAATCAATGCACCAGATTTGGTCTTATATTACATCTAAAAGGTGGTTGTCACTATAACGCACCCATATATATATACATATATATATATAAAGTCTTTTCAGGGGTTAAATAAGAATAAATCTGGACTATTAAAATTAATATCAACGTCAGTATAATCCCTTTGTATAAGGAAAATATGGACCTAGAACTTATTATCCCTTTGTATAATTTGCCAAACATCGGTATAATAATTGAGGTCCATCTTAGTTTAACAACTGAGGCTCATTCAACTCGGCGTGAAAAGCCCGTCTAATCCAAATGGCGTGTTGACCGCCCCCCATAAAGCCTATTGATCAATCATGAACGCCACCAACCCCAAGCATTTATCGACCCAAACACTTTCGTCCCCCTGCGCCCCTTGGTGTCCATTTCAAAACTAGATATATTAAGAATAAATAAATATTAAGATATTAATGAAATATCAAATTATAAATCTTATCTTATAAATATAAAGATATTTATATGACTTTAGGATATAGCATCAACCATGAATTTATAAACTAGATTTTACAATCAACTTAAAATAATCATGCTTTCTATAATTAAAATATCCTTAATGTACAACTTAATTATTATGGAATTAAGTAAAAAATAAATAAATAAATAAAAAAGATAGGAATACAAATCTAAGTATACGTATGGGTATATATTTATAACCTTAAATTATAAAGATACAGAGGAAAATGAAACACAAACAATATAAATTACTAATAATAATAATAATAATAAATGTTACGGTTGAAAACTTTGACATTAAAATTTTGTGTAGATGCCATGTGGCAAGATTTTAGTAAGTAAAGAAATTCAATAAATAAAATGATAAAACTTGGATATAAAGAAACTTAATAATGAAGATTTTCTACACCTGTGCCATTACATTGATGAGTCATAGCATAAATTAATATTTTATTCTAAAAAATTTAACTATAAATACTGACATCGTACTCATAATTTTTTCATACGCTACTCCTGGGCGCAACTTTAAGGTATGCCCATATTAGTATTGTTACAGTTACATAATTTATTTAAACAAATTTTATAATTCTATGGTAATAATAATAATTATTATAATAATAGTAAAATGTTAATGTACATAAATATTGAATGAACTACTTTATTTAATAAAATTTGTCAATTTATTTTAAATTAAATAATTTACGTAAATTTCCTATTAATAATTTGTTTTCAATTAAATTAGAAGTATGTGTACATGTTTATTGCTGCGAAGCAATTTGTGGTTTTATAAAGTTGCAAACATAATTTATATTATAATAAATTAGGCTTTCCATATTATTTTATTATGGTAAGCGCACTTATTTCATAAGTTTTATATAAACTACAATCTAGTTATTGATACATAGTAAAAGAAAATAAATTAATAAAATTAAATTATAATGAAATTATTTAAATTAGTATTTCAATAGATATTTATAATTGATGTGTATTTTATGGAATGTTTAGGATTGGTGCAGTTACGACAGTAAATCTAGGTCTTCACAAGTTATATCTGAAGTACATCATATTTCAGGTGTGGGAATTCATTTAATTATGCAATTGTTGATTTAAGATTGTTCTTGTTGATATAATATGTTTGACGTGTATGACTTCACATCATATATGGTATGTTGGAACTGAACGCCCAGCATATTCATGTGGGACTTAACGTCCTTTATATTTACGTTGTGCACAACTCAGTCGCCTGGGGCCGTGAATAGGCCCGGGATCTATATAAGGTCCTTGGATGCACCGAGCGACATCATTGATATACATACAGTGATGAATACACATGTATTTCATTTTATATGAGCTTGAACAATCTTATGTATAACGCCCACACTGAGTGTATTTTTATATACTCATCCCATATTAACATTTCAAGTAAATAAGCTTATGCTTGGGAAGTTGGAGACGCGCAGAAGATTGAATGATGCTCCCAGCTAGTATAATGTTATATATATATAGTATTTTGTGTGGTGTGTGGGTACTTTGAGAAATTTTCAAGTAATCTTCTCAAAGTAGTTTAATATGAAATTTCATGTATAAAACTTATGTTTTTGGCTTGATTGAATATTGACTTCCGCTTTGACAATTATGTCTTTATTGGGAGGGTAAAATTACATTTTTAAAGTGATTATATTAGTTAAATATTGTGTTAACATCTTAATTAGAATAGGGTATTACACTTGGTCCCAAGCCACTCGGATGCAACAATGAGGATGATTGTGAAAAATCATGATTTGCCGTTAGAGGTCCACCTAAACCCGAACCGACCCCGCAGTTATAATCGGAGTCCACACACGATTCAAGTCAGTTATGAAGAACCCGAAGGCTATGTGGATTATTTTAGGGTTATTTAGAGCCCAATTTGTATGGGCCCCTCTCTTGTAAGCTATAGAATAGAGGTCCCACTTATGTTTATGAAGATTTTCTCGTACTATTTTTATTAGCCAAAACTCTGTTAGAATGAATTTCACTTCACCATAACTAGATGAAACACTGTTGACTTATAAAGGACTCAATTTCGACCCTTAGCCCACCTCTATAGGGCTCAATTCAAACCACTATATTAGACCCTTGTACTCAACTCCTACTCATTTTTTTTAAAATGTTGGTAATTCGGGTACTTTGTGGTAAAATTCCGATGTGAAATATTTATTTTCTCAAATCCAAATTCCGGTGAGTGAGAAATGAATCCACGAAGTGACACGGTTGGTGGGATTATTACATAAGTGAAATATGTAATAAATGAAGTGTATCACACATTGATTAATTAAAGTAATTAATCTATGTTTAAATACCATTATGGTTGAGGTGTGTAATAACCAAGTGTGCAGTGTATGTGGCACCCGGTGGTGTTCTTGCGCGCCGCCGCTCACCCCGCCCTGCCTCGGCCTACGGTCTCAGCGAGGCCGGTGGCCGAGCGCCCGCGCCCGTGACCCGTGCCATGAGCCCCGACCCCAACCTCAGTCTCGGTTCTTGATTCTTGGCAATTGATCTTTGGGCTCTTGGGTCCTTGGCTTGGTAAGGCACACGTGGACGTTTTACATGGCTAGTCCAGTCGACGTGGTGCGCAATGGGCATGTGACGTGGCTGATGAGTCAGCCACGTGTTGCTATTGCATGCTGAACGGTTTCAGCACATTTAGCACATGGGTTATTACGTTCAAATTTGTAACGGCTCCATTAATGGCGTCGGTTACTTCGTGTCTCACGCCTGTAACGGTTCACCTTGATGGTTGTGACAGGCTCCCCAGGTGGAACATGTCTATAAATAGGCATGCATTGAGTTGTCCCCGGTTCCTCGAACATCCGACATCAGACAACTCACGTAGTCAGAGATACTGCATCTTTAATCCCATATTGCTGCATCTTTTTAGTTGTTCTTCTGCAACTCAATTTCGCCTCTATTTAGTTCGTCGGAGCCTTTCCGATTGCAGTGCTGCCTCGAAAAGGACAAAGTCGTTTTACCTTTGGGGACTAACCGTTGTTAGACGAGCACTACGTCGGCGAATTTGCCTTGCGGGAAGAGGGCTTCCTCGACTCGGCTGGGATTTATTCCACTTTATTTCTTTTCAATTTATTTCAATTGTTCTCGTACTAGCATTACTTGTAGTAATACTTGTAAAAACTTGCTGTACTAGACATAATTTCCTGCAGTGTTTTCAGTCCTTCTCCACAGATATTATATCTAACAAAAAATTAATCAAGTAATAAAGCTGCTCAATTGTTCTTTCAACCCCAACACGGCTCGCTTTCAATTACATCGGTTCTATATTTAATTTGCTTTGCAACTCTTATTATTCACATTTTGTTCGTTCGTTTATTGTCATCTTCCATTCTCAATAACAATTATGAGAGTCCCTCTTTTCTCAAAAAATTAAACCTCAATATATTTGATACACATAAATGACAGTTTAGCTGTAGCTAGTAACTAATATATTTTTATAAATATATAAACTATGTGTTCCAATCGTAATACATTATGCACAAATTATTGTTCCAATCGAAATATGCTCAATGTAAATATAATAATGTGTCACAATATTTCACAAATCATGTGTCTCACACAAGTTTTTTCTTAACACTTATTAAAATATAAGTTTTTTAGACTATTTTAATTTTCATATATTATCCTTATTGTCTATTTTCAGCTTCATAATTATTTAATGCCATTTATATGAGTTGCATACTGTGCTAACATATTTTATAGAGTCTCTATAATTTTATTTAAGTATAAATTTCATGTGATTATAACTAAATGTAGTACTAAGAAATACGTATGTCTATATTTGGGATCAATGTTACTGTTAGTTTTGTGGATTTATTATAATATGAATATGTGTTTATTGACAAAGAACTTGTACGAGATGGTGAGGAAGACATGACACATTTCGATCAAAATGCTCACATTTTTCAATTGGAATGCTATCATTTTGATCGAAATGTTGTAAATCACAATCTAAATACTTTAATTTTGATTAAAATGCACTGTAGTATCTAAAAAATACATATCTCACGTAATATTCATGTTTAAAAAAGTTTGCATTTTAAGTTTTGATACAATGTTAAAAGTTATTTCGGTTTATTATTACAATCTTTTTGAATTAATCAAGCTGAATTTTAATTTTATAAATATTTAATTAAATTTGTTTAGTGAAATTTATTAGATAAACAGTTAAATTTGAACAAATCGTATACTAATTTATTGAGTGCATATTTGCACGGTTGCACCAATAAAATATAATTACAACAACCCAAAGTAACTTTACACTGTTAGTTTGTTATTTGAAATTACAAATTCAACACCTGTTATTGTTAATTAGCTGTTTTTGATCAAATTTATATGCAATAAATAATATGCTAATGTTTTCCCACAACATAAATCTATTTTTACCGTGTATCAAAAATGAAAAAAAAAAAAAAAAAAAAACCAACTCTACAATTTATCTATTTCATTTTTTGACATATATATCTATTTTTATTTATTATATTATATTATTTTATTACATACGTGCATGCGTGCGTGCATGCATGCATTGCATGAATTTTGATTTACGTGGTACGGACTCTCAATTATTAACATTTTGTAGAATTCGCCTCGCCATCATCTGCATTTCTGCAACCCTATCCAATCACCATCTCCTCCGAGTTGACTCATCCCACTACTCTCATATCATTTTCCCCAATCTTCTCTCCCTCTCGTCGCCTACGCGCAGATCTTCCTTCGGCCGATGCGTTTCGCCTTCAATTTTGAATCAGCAGCGTAGCTGCAACGCCTTGCGCTGGCATTCGTGAATTCACAACGATCCAAATTGGCTTTTCTATGATAAACTATTGCTGTTGAGCTCGTCATAAGATTGCCATTGCAACGTATTCTGGAAGATAATCGAAACATCGAGAATTCAGGAGGGTAAATCTGGCAGAATATATTTCGTAACATTGAGAAATTAGGAGGGGAATTAGGGCATGCTTAGATTTGATGTGACAACTGATCGAAGAGCGAGAGATTGTGGCTGATTCGCGGTGATTGGGGATAAATTAGGGCACGCTTAAATGGTGAAATTCAGAAGAGTTGGGGATTTTTTCTACAGATTGGTATAACGTTTGATGGGGAATACATGTGCAGGGCCAAAGACAGGGAGGAATGGGTTCTTCCAATCCATGACCGCCGCCGTCTGGAAGCCGAAGCAGGACCTTCCGGAACCGGATCAAGAACCCGGAAGCAGCAAAGACAAGGAGAACTCCGTCAATTCCGTTGGCAAGGACTCCTCCACTCGCCCCAATGTGCAGAGCACCCCGCCTACGCCGATGAAAATCCCCGCCGAAGAGGCCAAGAAACCGGATCCTCCACCTCCTGCGGCGGCGAAAGCACAGACAACTAGCACCACAGCAAACAATAACAACGCGAACACCAATAAACCGGCAGATGGAGCACCACAGAACAAGCCGAATCACATAAAGAGAGTGTCGAGTGCAGGACTGCAAGTCGAGTCGGTTCTGCAGCGGAAAACTGAGAATATGAAGGAGAAGTATAGTATGGGGAGGAAGCTAGGACAAGGACAATTTGGGACGACGTTCTTGTGCGTGGAGAAGGGGACGAACAAGGAGTTCGCGTGCAAAACAATTGCCAAAAGGAAGCTGACAACGCCCGAGGATGTGGAGGATGTAAGGAGAGAGATTCAGATAATGCATCATCTGGCAGGGCATCCAAATGTGATATCGATTGTGGGGGCTTATGAGGATGCCGTAGCAGTTCACGTGGTCATGGATCTATGTGCGGGCGGGGAGCTTTTTGATAGGATCATTCAAAGAGGCCATTACACGGAAAGGAAGGCTGCCGAGCTGGCTAGGATAATAGTTGGTGTCGTGCAAGCCTGTCATTCACTTGGAGTCATGCATAGAGACTTGAAACCTGAGAATTTCCTCTTTGTCAACCAGCAAGAGGAATCACCGCTTAAGACTATTGACTTTGGGCTATCAGCTTTCTTCAAGCCAGGTGCCCACTTATCAACTTATGGTTTTGGAAATCTCCTGTCATTAATGGTTGAGTTCCGAATTCTCCAATTTAAATGTTAAGTCAGAATAGAAACTAATTATTACCTTCCATGTAAACCATCTTCAAATATTTGGAAGATGGTTTTGAGTTTTGACAACCTTAAGATTTTCAGACTCATGCGTAATTTGGTTATTAGGGAACACATGAAACTAGCTGTAGCTTACCATTTATGGATTGTTGTGACACTTTGATATCTTGTGTCTTTTAGACCAGTTGACACTTGACACATGGGATGTTTTTGAGGTAATCATAGTTAAAAGAGTTCATTTAGAAACTTACAACTTTGCAACTGTGGGTGTTGATTTCCAATTTTTTTTCTTAGGATGACGATTGCTGATTCTGTTTGCATCCAAGACGATTAGACCATTAATTATTGGAAATTGAATTCATGATTAAAATGATCTTTGGTAGGGCATATTAGACCATTCTCTTTCTCTCGATTCTAAAGGCAGCCTCCACGGACTAATGGTAGTTATCTAGAACAGGGCTCTCTTGGATGGTATTTTGATGTGAATATATAGATATGCCAAGCCATGTGCAGGTGCTAGTGTTTATACTTCATTTAGATAAATGTCTGCAGAAATATCTCATACATATGACCTACACAAAGAAAGCAAACTCTAGTTTCAAGAAAATTACACAGTAGCTTGTTGATACTGCAGTGACCTAGGTCTGATGGAAGAATCAGTAACATATATGCAGATAACTGGGACCAGGGTGGTGATACTTAACAGAAGCTCTAATAGTCTTCATTATATTCATTACCTTTTTAAAAAACACATGTGATATGTATCCATACCCCCGAGTTGTCTGAATTCATACCATTTGGTGTTAACTCCAGCAAGTGCTTTTTTCAATAGATAGAAATGGTCTTAAGGAGTCCAGGCGATCAATTTTATTCTACTGCAATAGTGTGGAGCATGTTCATGGGTGTCCAACTCCAAACAATGGGGCCTGACCATATATTTGTAGCAAATGTAGCAAGAATATTATCAGAAATTTAGTATGCTTAAGCTACTTTTGACATGTTCATTGACCACCACAGAATCGGGTTTGATATTTCTCTGGTACCTCAATTCTTGTAAGAATATAAATCTCGAGTCTTAATATGACAAGTATTTCAGAGGAAATTCGGAGATTCAAGCTGAGACTTATATCAATTTTCTGTATGATCTTCTGGCTCCATTAATACAATAAAAAGTTCTCTATTGAAGCCCAAATAGTAGGTCTCTCTCTATTGAGTTCTTTAGGTTTGGGGAGGATATCTGAGACAGATCAAATTTGTTCTCTCCTACATATGCCTACTCAAACTCAAGTCCTGCTTGTTGGACATTTTTGATGCAAAAATGTCTAGAAAACTCATAGTGCGGAGTCCCTTATTACCCAAACCTGATAATTTCTTGCTTTATCAGGAGAAACATTCATTGATGTTGTCGGAAGCCCTTACTACGTAGCCCCGGAAGTACTAAGAAAGCATTATGGCCAAGAATGTGATGTTTGGAGCGCAGGAGTCATCATCTACATATTGCTATGTGGAGTTCCTCCATTTTGGGATGGTAACCATAAATTCTCGACCACCATTCTTGCTATGTTTTTAATGCTATTTACAGTCGCAATCTTATCTACTGCATCCTGATGTATGTTTTATATCAGAATCGGAACAGGGGATTTTCGAGCAGGTTTTGAAAGGTGAGCTTGACTTTGTTTCGGAACCCTGGCCTAGTATATCCGAGAGTGCAAAAGATCTTGTCCGTAAAATGCTTATACGAGACCCTAAGAAGCGGATCACAGCTCATCAAGTTCTTTGTGAGTATATTGTCTATGAATAGACTGATATATAGGAAATATGCTGATAACGTTGAATCTTGAGAAGATTAAAGCTGCAGGAATAACTCATTGTATGTGTTGTACAGCCCCAGCATTGTTCGATCCAATATTGGAACTCAAATGAACAAAACGTGGCTATTTGAAAGCTTGCCTGCATTGTATCTAACAAGATTGTTTCACATTCAAAGCATGTGATATGTCTTCTAAAGTAGGACTATGTTGTATTCAGGCCATCCATGGGTACAAGTTGGCGGCTCAGCTCCTGATAAGCCTCTTGATTCTGCTGTTCTAAGTCGTCTGAAGCAATTTTCTGCGCTGAACAAAATCAAGAAGATTGCCATCAGAGTAAGTTCTTCCCCTCCATGAAAGTAATGAACATTTCATGCTGAATACTGACTCTTGACCGTGTGCAGGTAATTGCGGAACATCTATCCGAGGAGGAAATCGCAGGACTAAAGGAAATGTTTAAAATGATCGATTTGGATAACAGTGGTCACATTACCCTCGAAGAACTCAAGAAAGGCTTGGCAAGAGTTGGCGCCAACCTCAAAGACTCAGAAATAGAGAATTTGATGCAAGCTGTAAGTGGCATGCACGGTTATCTGTATCTAAATATTTTTCAATCATGCTAGCAATCTATATATCTTCTGCTGAAACAACTTTCATGACACTCAAAATGCAGGCTGATTTTGACAACAGTGGCACAATAGACTACAGGGAGTTCGTGGCAGCAATGCTGCACCTAAACAAGGTCCAGAAAGAGGATCACATATACGCAGCCTTTTCTTATTTCGACAAAGATGGCAGCGGCTACATCACGAAGGATGAGCTTCAACAGGTCTGTGAGACTTTCGGCATTGAAGATGTCCATCATGACGAAATCATCCGTGAAGTCGACAAGGACAACGTATGATCTAAATGGACACCCTTGTTTTCTTTATTGCTTCTTAATTATAAAGATAATAAATAAAAAAAAAAACAAAGTCGTAAGATTCTTGCATTGTTTGTTTCAGGATGGCCGCATTGATTACAGCGAGTTCGTGGCGATGATGCAAGATACAGGTTTGGGGTGCAAGATACAGAACAACATAAACATGGGATTGAAGATTTCTTAGGTATAATTATCATACCTCTATTGTTCTTTTAAAAAAGAAAAGCATATTTTTCGGCTACGTGTAAATCTATGTATCATTGCAAGAAAGAGGGTTTGGATGAGTTTTCAGTTATTGTAGTGATTAGTGTGAATTTTCACGTTTGATGCTTGCTTTTGAGCATTTGTTAGGTTGAATTTCGGTTCTTGAAATGAAACAAGCCATAACAGTTTGGTAAATTAACTCAGTTTCTCCAATTTCGTATTTATTTGTGGAAAGAGTAAAATGACGAGTCCCTTAAGATTATTTTGAGTAGTTTTTATCAAAATCGAAGTATAATCTAGGACTCTAATTTCATATTTACTCTTGCAATGAAGGCTCATAACTCGAAACTACAAGATTGAATAACTTTTTTGAGATATTGAGCAAGTTTCCATCGAGATGTGATGACTCTTCAGAATATGCGCAACCCCTTTTCGCCAAACAAGCGCTAACACGTGCATGTTGCTCCAAACATAGAAATATTTGCAAGAATGACATATATCTTCTTCATCGACTTTTAGTACTATAAAATATATTAAACTTAAATATTATATAGTTTGTTACAACAAACCCTTGACTCATCTTCGTTAGTAAACTCAATTACTCTCTATATAAAAATTGTTATGGATATTTTCATGTCGAATTAGTATTTATATGTGTATGTGTATCCAACTTTGGTACATGATTTTATTAGATAAATTGTGATTTAGCCAAATAGTATTACTATTACTTCTTTTTGGCAGCATACATAGTTTTTTTAGTAAATAAGTTACAAAGCTCAAAATATAAAAGGAAAAAGACGAATAAATATTAGCTCAAAAAAGAAAAAAGAAAATTTTAAATCTTATGCACAATTGTTGAAGGAAAATTATCTTACTACCGAACCAAAATCGAAAGGCCCAGATCCAAATTAACGGTTCCATTTCCATGCCACCATCTCTCACGCTGGAATTCTTACTCTATCATCATTTCCCTCTCTCTTCAGTATTCCACCTTTCCAACGCTCTCGTTTGTTTCTCCACCTCCGCTTCTCTTTATCAGGTATCACCACAGCTGCTGCATAAATTTACATATGCATTACTATGCACATCGGTGAAGTTTATATGTTCGCATGCGATCGAATCTCCAGATCGTCGAAGCGTGAATCTTGCTGCCCTGTGTTATCATTGAGTGGATTTGATTTATTAGTGGAATCAGATTTGTAAATCTAATGAGTGATTAATTATGTATTCAATTACTCAATTTTTGTTCCGTATGCTGAAATGGCGAGCTTGTTATTACTTCAGTTTGTTTCCAGCTAATATTTGGTTCTGATTGTTTTAGAATTTTTTTTCCGTGATGGTTGGGAATTTTTACAATCATGAAGATTTGCATATATTCAATTTCTGCACATATTTATGGTTGTTTCTTCGTCTTATTCATCTTCTTATTTTGGACAGAATACAAAAGTTAATACCTCTATTGTGAGTCACGGTTGATATGATTCTTATTCTGGTGATGTGCGCAAATGCTTAACGGATGGGTTAATAGATGGTCGTTTGCCAGTATCAGCTTTTTGCTCCAAAAAAATTGAAAAAACATGTAATTTTCGTAAAACTTTTGGTAATATTAAATTTCCTTTCTCACAAACGTATAGGAGTAACCTAGATTGGTGCTCATCGATCATTGATTACGAAGGTAGAATATGGAGTTGTCTCCGACTACTTAGGATAGGTTATCTGATGATCGTACCTTCTTGTGCATCAACTTGTTGATGGACTTGGTGGTTGCAGTCTTGCAGAATACAGAACGGCTAGCTAGTTTTCAAGTGGAAAAAAATTCAGAATCTTGTGTATATCCTGTGAGTTTTGACTGATGATGCACAATATGTAGATCTTGCTATTTGGATTTAACACTATACAATGGGGCCTTTGTGGTGAAGGTTTATTTATTTAATTTTTTGTGTATACTGCTCAAGTCATGCCTGTTTATCTTTCGTTGTTGCAACTGACAAATTTAATGCTTCATCTAACTTACGTTCTATTTTATAAGAAACAGGTTGGATTTGTCATACTATATAGATACATTGAACTTGCTAAACTTGTTGTACTCTTGCTTTTACTTCAGGAGCTAAAAAACTTGCTGGATGAGTATTGACTTGAGGTGATCTATTGTGCTGTTAACAATATACCTGCACGGTTTATCATTACGCTGCAGAGTGAATCTATCGTTAGAAGAACAATGGATCATCTAACTGAGAGAGAGAGTGCACGCCTCATGATTGTCTCTGATCTTGATCACACAATGGTGATTTAAAGCAGTTCTATCTTGCTATTTTGTTTTGAGGGGTCTGTACTAACGAATGATGATATGCTGCAGGTTGATCATCATGATCCAGACAATATCTCCCTGCTTAGATTCAATGCTTTGTGGGAAGCAAATTACCGAAGTAACTCCTTGCTAGTTTTTTCCACTGGAAGGTCACCCACACTATACAAGGAACTGAGGAAAGAGAAACCAGTGCTAACCCCTGATATAACAATAATGTCTGTGGGAACTGAAATAACGTATGGTAATTCTATGGTACCAGATGATGGTTGGGTTGAATTTCTAAATCAGAACTGGGACAGGAGCATAGTGTCTGAAGAGACAAGTAAGATTGCTGAGCTTACTCTTCAGGTATGTCTATAGAAATATCAAAAGGCTGAGTTATTCCATATTATAAGGGAGTGCCTTTCTTTTATGCCTTAATGTGTTAACTTGCTGATCTTAAGGAAGCTTATTCCTTGAAAATCTGCTGACATGCTGCAGTCTGAGACAGAGCAACGGCCACACAAAGTGAGCTTTTATGTTCAGAAAGACAAGGCAGAAGATATTATGAAATCTCTTTTGACTCGCTTCAAAGAACGAGGGGTATGAGGTGTCTATCATGTGAAACTTACATCTGCTAACAATTAGCTCGTGTTATAGTCTCTATTTGGGTTTTTAATTATAGTCTTATCAATCAAAAGATTTTCCAGTTCTAGTTGTAAAGTATACATCTATGAACAGTCTAGTCATTTCTGCTAGTTGGTGTACCAGTCTCTACTTCATGCTTCCATTTTGGTCTCAAACCTCATAGCTTTTTTCATGTTTCTTCAGTTGGATGTCAAAATAATATACAGTGGAGGTATGGACTTGGACATTTTGCCTCAAGGTGCTGGCAAAGGGCAAGCACTTGCATATTTGCACAAAAAGCTCAAGGCCGAGAACAAATTACCTAAAAACACTCTTGTTTGTGGTGACTCTGGGAATGATGCTGAACTGTTTACCATCCCAGATGTACATGGTGTCATGGTTAGTATTTTAGCGAAACTTGTGGAGCAATCTCGTGTTATTTTTATGAAGTGATAATAAATTGTTTGGTTGAGTACTTTTCTAATATTTATTTGAGTCTACAGGTCAATAATGCACAAGAAGAATTACTGCAGTGGCATGCTCTACATGCAAAAAACAATCCTAAAATAATTCATGCAAAGGAGAGATGTGCAGCGGGTATTATAGAAGCCATTGGTCACTTTAACCTAGGTCCAAGTATATCACCCAGAGATGTTACAGACTTATCTGACTCTAAGTTGGAGAACTTCGATCCTGCATATGAAGTTGTGAAGTTTTACTTGTTTTATGAGCGTTGGAGACTTGCTGAAGTTGAGAATTCAGAGCTTTATTTGGCAAATTTGAAGGCAGTTTGTGTATGTTTAGCTTTTGCTTTTCAATTTAAGTTTTTGGTTGAAGCGCAGACTCATGCATCCATATCTTTATCATCATTGTTTATTTCTGTTGAAAAGTGAAAAAGAAAACAAATCTTATTTACCTGCGAGCAAGATTTTAACTGTTTGATTCCTCTCATGCCATTCCTTAGAGATCTTTTGTTTCCATCCAACGTTAATACTAGAAGCTTCTGTGACTTGTTCAGGATAAGTTTTGCCTTTTGTTCTTAATAGGTTAAACAGTTTGTGACAGAGTAACTATGGTATCATGATTGACGAGCATATAAAAACTTATGTTTCTTGTGTTGCTTCATTAGATCAATTCTGCTATATGATTTTTGTTCTCAATTGGTGATGCAATCAGCTCAATGTATTTCAACTTGCAAGATCCTGCTTCTTTAATTTTCTTCTTTCGTGATCCTTTGCTCTAGCCTTCATCTCTATTTTTTGCTCTTGCAGATTGACTCTGGGATTTTAGTCCATCCCTATGGAATTGAAAAGAAGCTTCATGACTGTGTGAACTCACTGAGATCATGTTACGGGGACAAAAGAGGTCAGCCGTTTCGTGTTTGGGTAGATCAGGTTTTACCTGTGCAGGTTGGGTCGGACTCATGGCTGGTTAAGTTTAAGAAATGGGAGCAATCAGGTGATTGTTCAATCCTATTGTACGCATTATATAATATATCCATTTTAGAAACATGTTTACTTTGCTTCATAGTTGTTTAGTCAGCACTATTGTCCACCTTTTCCCATATTACGTGTTTTTTGAGCCCCATCACTTGGTCCTCTAATAGTTTGCCTTTGGAGCTTCTTGATGCAAAGGGCGATGACAGCAAAACTCAACCACAACTTTCTATACTTCTGTTTAATTTTTACTATGATAATGGATGATATGTAGTAGATGTTCTTAGTTAAACTTAATTTATAGTCAAGGCCAGAAGAAAATCAATGAACTAATAATTATTTATAAGATGTCAACAGAAGTGTTACAATATAATAATTTGATAAGTTCACTTAATTTCTGCAGCATTTGCCTAAGTCCATTCTTTTGTGAAATAAGATAATATACAAAACGATTCAGTTCAAAGTAACGAGGATGAGGTGCTGTATTTCAAAATTGTATAGAATGAAGTGGCCGCTGAAGTCAAAAGATTCAAATTACATGGTATGAATTAAGTATGGTGTAAGTATTTCTGATTTTGACCATTAGATTTCAGGAAACCTATCGACAAGAGTAAGCAGATGCAAGTGGTAAGATATGTGAGGATGTATAAGGTTATCGGGTATTTTCCATACCCGAGAAGCATCACAGTATTCGAAGCAAGATGTGCAGTCGTAATAATTCATATACACGAACCTTTGAGAAAACAAATAGCTATATACCTGGTATTAGCACGATTCATCATGGTTTTCTGAACTGAAGCTCGAGATTTTGTGAATTAATTATTATGTTATGCAACCACCTTCTTTCATCTTTGTTATATGGTTGCTACCTTGTGCAGGTGGAGAGCGGCTATGCTGTATGACCACTGCTCTATTAAGTTCAAAAGTAAGTCACTCGTCTCGTCATGTGTCGAGGTTGATCACTATTGACATGTCTTAGGCTTGTAATGTAATATCTTGGTCTCAGGGTGTGACGGTGTCCGAAGGGTTAACTTGGCTGCACGTCCATCAGACCTGGTTGAGCGAATATGGCTCCAACACTAACACAGACTGGTTGTTCTAGAGTCTAGATTGTCTGCCTGAAAACTCTCTCTCTCTCTCAAATAAATGCAAAAACTACATGAGTATTTTCAGCTGCTAGTTTCTGCTATTGCTGAGATTCGTGTATTCTATTCCTTAATCCAATCGACCATCTGAAATGGTTTGACTACTTCTACTTTTATGCTTTATACTGCTCATATATATACACTAATAATTACTTTCAGCTGATGCTAATTTCTCCAATCACTCGTGCATGCTTCACTTATTCCATGATTCCAGCGATAAGAATGTGTTTGATGCGGCCCCAATTAGGTCGGGGATATTCGACTTTTAAGCCCATTCAGACATATGCGCTAACCAAACCAAACCAACATTAATTTGACTTTTCATATAAAAGAGAGGTTATATCTTATCAGACAAAATAATCATAACTTCATACTTGAATGAAAGAGTATACTACATTGGAAGTGTTTACTCATCCCCTCATATGAAGTTTATTTCAAACTCACACCGTTCCATCACTATTCACACTATAATATAGTATAATTTTCTACGGAGTCCTAGCATTAATTATTTAAATTCAGTCAGAACGCAGCACACCTCTTATAAAAATCTATATGACCGTAATCGAAATAAAACTTTGCTGTACCACAAACGGTTCCTACTTGGTACATTCGTTACGATGTTTGATTGTTTTTTTAACCACAATTGCCCTATTTTGATGCATTAAGTCGGCATTGTTCTCCCTTTCCTTTCCTTTCATTCTCTTCCTTTAGAGAATTTTATTTTTTTGGTTATGAATTTTGCTCTCCTGTTCGCCGTTGGCAGTGTGCTTTCATCCTAACCAAGAAGTCGGCATCGGAGCTTAGTAATTTGAATCAAATGGTCGGTCGAAATAACGGCGTTAAACAATTTCTTCTCAATATATTTCATTGTTGATTGATTGTATATGTGGATAATTTATTGAATTTGTTTGTTGAATGTTTTTTGAAATTGGTATGAGCAAAGTTCCACGTATATTGGCAAATCAATCAAAAGAAATGAGCAAATTTCAAATAATTCAAGAAATTTTTACAAAATAATCGTGACTACATTATCGTATTGACTACATTTGTTCATAAATTTTTTAATTTTTCTTCAATTATTTGAAATTTGGTCATATATGTGCGAGTTTTATTTGGATTAATTTTAATTTTTTATTAATTGTGATTTAAAATGATTTATAGATTTTATTAGTCATATATATAGAGGAGGGATCATGTAAAAAAAAATTCCCCTGTGAGAAAAAAGAATGAATCGCATCCATCAGATCCAAAAAAATCAATGATTGATATTGAATCAAGCAACAACTAAAACGCAATCAAGCAACAAAATAATCAAGCAACAACTAAAGCACAATCAAACAACATTGCAATCAAGCAACAACCTGAATACAATCAAGCAATGTCGTAAATGCAATCAAGCATCTTTCTCACTTTCTCACGTTAAGAGTTTTCTCACTGGATCCACTCCCCATATATATATATAATGCAACTTAAATGTTGTATGGTGAATTTGGAGTTTTAAATTCATCTTCTTCCTTTTATTTAGGTAACGACTTCTCCAATTCTCTCAAAGAAACAACGAGTATAAGCTAGCAGAAGAAAGTGAAGTTGTAATTCAATTGGGTGTTCGGTTGGTAGGTGGGGGTATGGAATAGATTGGATTTGATGCTCTGATTCGTTTATTACTATGCCTTTATGACCAATAGTTTAAAATTTACAAACTAGCTTTAAGCTACATTATATAAGTATCTAAACATGCATTATTTAGACCTATAAATTTACATTACGATTTATGGGATGATTGATATTTGAAAAAGTTCTTTATTTTTATGATTTAAGTTGCATTTTACAAGCTTGTATATTTGCGTTATATAGGCTGGTTCAGTTACATTATGTTTGATAGGGCTATCAGATTTTTGCAGAATATAGATTTTTTTTTAAAGATGTAAGTTGCATTGTATAAGCTTATAAATATGCATCATCTACATTTGTATAGTTGTAGTATCTTATTTTCACTGCAATATCTCATTTTCACTACCATTATCTTATTTGAAACATATGCAATAGTGATTTCGTATGAAAGATAATTAAATTATCTTTAATTAGATATACAATACATGAAAAAATAATTTAAATTGAATGAGATATGATTATTTAAAGTTGAGTTGGTACAATCTCACTATTTTTATTGTGAGACGGATCAAGATCCATACCCATATACTTTAAAAAAACCAACCCCTACACCATCGCTCCTCCGCCCCTAACACATACATGACACACCCCTTTCCCTCTCTCTCTCTTCCTTCTCATCTTCCCAAATCACACCCCACTCATATCCCCGCCGTCGCTGCCTAGCATGAACCAATCGAGTTCGGGTTTATAGAGGTCGAGCTTATGCCTCTTCGACATTCTGAAGTTCAGGAAGAAAAGGTTGGGGCATGTAGTCTTCTGCCTTTGTTTCAACTAGCTGCAATGTCATAGCCTCAAAATCATCTATTTCCTGAGATGAGTCCAGTAGCGGTGATCCTTCTCTACCTTTTGATTCCTTGCCAGATGTATTAACAACTTAATTCGGATCCAAGATACGGCATCAGCCAACCAAAGTAGTGCTTCACCCAGTGAAGCTTCACTCAAGTTCGAGAATTGGGACACATGCACACAAGCTTTGCCATCATGTCCTGCAGAAGGTTGTGGTTTGAGAAACCCTGCTTTAGAGTGCCGTAGAAAAATATTAGTGTCGCCAAATTCAGCATCCCCACGACGAAATTGTAGTGCGGAAATTTTGTGATATTTGATTTGATTCTATAGAAAGTGATGAGGCTATCCAATTTACATACTTGGGAGCCACAAGGCCAAACATGTGGCGAATACATTATTTCTTTGTCTTAATACATTATTTTGAAAAAAAAAATACATTATTTACAGTATAAGAATACATAATTTCAATAGATTAAATTCATTATTTCAATGAGTTAAACATCATTTCATATTTTAATACTTTTTTTATAATAGAAGAATGAATTACATTATTTATAGTATAAGAATACACCATTTCAATGAATTGAATATGTAATTACACATTTTAATACATTATCTAGAATAAATAAATAAATAAATAAATTACATCATATATAGTATAAGAACAGATTATTTCAATGAATTAAATGCATCATTTCATATCTTGCTGAAATATTTAAAACAAAAGAATGATTATATTATTTACATAAAAGAATACGTTATTTCAATAAACTAACTACATCATTTCAAATTTAGTTACATTATTTATAAAAATATTAAATTACATCATTTAAAATAATGAAATACATCATTCACAAAAGAAAAATATATTATTTATACAGAAGTATCACTCCCAAATTTATAAAGCATTGTAGCGAATCTAATCATATGATCGAGCATTGATCCGAGCTAATTTCCATAAACTCGGAATGCAAAATATAAATCCACCATCGGCCCCATACGCCTTCACGCATTGATCAATCCATATGTAGCTGGATAATGTCTCCACCACCACCTCCGATATTTGACACGTACATTGCATCAACTCTCATAAGCCAAATGTCGAACACCTTAAGTGCCTTCTCAAAAAACAACAAAGGGGATCCACGAAGTGTGGGGAGACTTAAAAGACTTTAATGTTCTAACAAACGTCAAGAACCTGAACACAAAATCAAACCAAAAAGGAAAGCAAACCAGGAATAAGGTGCAACCACATCAGACAACCTTCTCTCGATTCCATAAAATGTAAATAAGAGATTCAAATTTTATTTTACCTGAAAAAAAGAGAGTTGAAGAAATCGAGCAGACTATATCTTCCTCCTCCTCTCTTCCACCTCCGCCGTAAAATTTTCCGAGAAGAACAGAAGCAGCACCACCAGGAATGAATAGGAAAAATTAATCTGGGGTAAAACATGTGAATGAGAGAGTATTTAGTGTGATAAATATTTTTGAGAGAATATTCGAGCGAAAAAGGGGAAAAATTGATTTTGGGGCAAATTTGCAAAATTTCATAACTTAAATGATATTTTAGAAAATATTAATTATAAGATCCAATTAAAAAAAATAATAGGTTTAGATCCGTCTTACAATAAAAATGGCGAGACCGTCTCATCCAAGACTTTGCCTTTAAATTTTTATAAAGAAATTAGATGAGAGAAAATATGTAGAAGAAAAACACGTGTGCTTGATAGGAAAGAGATTATGAAATTTATTGTGGTCTCTCATAATTAACTTACCTAAATGCCCTTAATTATAATTTAAAATAAAAATGAAAGTTAAATTTCAAATTTTAAGAATCAATCTGGACCACTTATTTCATCAAATTGAAGGACAATATTTATTCTCTTCGACTATCTAAAAGAGACTTGTGATAGGATCACCACTATATATATTGGGAGTGACTCACATACGAAAAATTAGTTTGTGCTAAATAGGAATGAATCTACACAATTCATCTAAAAAAATCAATGGTTGAGATTAAAATATTTTTCCAGCTTTCATGCTTTTTGCCTTATAAATCATTCTTAATCGAATTAAGCATGATTTATAAAGCAATTAAGCACGAACGAGAATTATACTTAATTTTTTAATCTTTGATGCTTTAATTGCAACCATTGATGCTATCAATCCAATGACTGAGATTCATTAATATTTAGCACAAATTTTATTTTTAGATCATATGAGAATAGATGTTAATGTAAGAAATGAGAATAAATCACAACCATTGATTTCACTAGATCAACGCTCATGCTTTAATAATTTCCGTCTTCATTTTATCATTCATGTACTTCATTGTTACATATTTAAGGGTATCATTGTCATTTAACATATTTTACATATTTTAACTATATTTTCCTTTACTAAATTTTCCCCTCTTCGTGTGCCCTAGCTTTGCATATCACACATCTTTCCGTATTTCAGTTCGTTCGACGATGAACTCCGACTTCTATTCCCCGCTGACTCGATGTCGCCGTTGGCGGCGTCGCATGATTCAGATTCGTGAGTGTCTGTCGGCGCAGAGACGCTGGAGTGACTGCAGGAAATCGAGGCTGATGTCGCCAGAGTTGCCGCTGAGGTGGGTGCTGAAGGTCGAGCATCGAGCTTTCCCCATCGTGTGCGCACCTGACCGAATATTATGGCTTGAAAGTTGAAACTGAAAGTGTATATATATATATATATATATAGTTGTGTTGTTGAGAGAGAGATTGATACATTTTACCAGATAGAGCGAGGAGATGTTGGAGAGATAGACCGACATTGTGGAACTTGGAGAGGAGAGTGGGGATGTCGGAGTTTGGAAATGGTATGTTGTTGTTGGTTGCTGTTTTGCTGGTGGCGACATTGTCTTTCCTCCCCTCTCCTCCGTCCATATTCCATAGTCTTGGCACATCAAGAAGGGGGGAAAATTTAGGTTGCAATTTTCATTCATTGTACAAAATGAACAAAAATAATAATGTATAATTACATTGAATTTATTTTATAATGAACAAATATTGAGATAAAATGAAGAATAACTAAGGTAAAATGAAAAACTGCTAAAATAAAATGCATGTCATCAAATTTCACATCGAAATTATTTTATAATGAACAACTATTGAGATAAAATTAAGAATAATTAAGATAAAATGCATGTTATATGTAACATCATAATTCACATCAAATTTATTTTGTAATGAACGACAATTGAGATACAATGAAGTATAACTAAGATAAAATGAAAAAAAAAACATAGATAAATTGCATATTACATGTAACATCAAAATTCACATCGAATTTATTTTATAATGAATCACAATTGAGATAAAATGAAGAATAACTAAGATATAATGAAGAACTGCTAAGATAAAATGCATGTCACGTGTAACATCAAAATTCGAATTGAATTTATTTTATAATGATTCGCAATTGAGATAAAATGAAGTATAACTAAGATAAAATGAAGTATATAATACATAAAATGAACAAAACACAACTTTTACGCCCTGTACGTTCGTAATGACTATGTTGCCCTTCAATGAAGTAAAATGAGGATATTATGCCGCGTTTTTTATAAAAGCTCTTATGTAATCTGGATCGTTGATGTTGTTAAATCTATGGACGAGATTTATTCTCATTTCTCATGATAAGGGCTATTCTCACCAGATCAGCCCCCTACATATATATATATAAATTCGATTAAGCATGAATTATAAAGCAAAAAAGCATGTAATCTAGTATAAAGTTTTAATCTCAACTATTGATTTCTTAAGATGAAAGGTGTAGATTCATTTCTATTTAGCATAAACTAATTTTTAGCGTGTGATTCACTCTATATATATATATAAGGAAGAGATCAAATGCTAAAAAGTGAAAAGATGCTAAACAGGAATAAATCCTACATCCTTGATTTTAATGGATGAATGACCAAGATTTAATTTTTTAGATTGAAGTTATTTATTTTGATGTGGGTAGTTATGTAATTCAATGTAGTATAACATAATATATATATATATATATATATATATATATAGAGAGAGAGAGAGAGAGAGTAGTGATCATATAATAAAGCCTTTTCCCATATTAAATAGGAAAGAATCTGGATCCTTTATTTAGTTGATCCAATTAATGTGATAATTCAGGATTTATTGGATAAATAAGATAATT
The DNA here is from genome assembly GCA_026898455.1 of Plectranthus barbatus. Taxonomy (NCBI): domain Eukaryota; kingdom Viridiplantae; phylum Streptophyta; class Magnoliopsida; order Lamiales; family Lamiaceae; genus Plectranthus; species Plectranthus barbatus. The sequence goes on from JAPKLW010000881.1 coordinate 201,158, forward strand.
AGGGTATCCTAGTAATTTAGTCTTTTAAATTTGAGTAATCGTCTTCTCTATCTTTAGATCTAAACATTTTATTTCCTAATTTTCTCTTTCCTCTCATTATCAAATGATTATATCTTTATCGATTCAAATCTATTTTTTACGGATCATATATCAAATTAAATATATTTTTACAACGATTCATATGATATCCATATTGAATATGTTAAACTTAGAATATTCGCACGAAAATCTTGATTTTATATTCAGTTGGTATATATTCTTCATTATATTTACGTTCAGGATAAAAAATGCATCAATTACGCATAAAAATATTCTCAAATATCTGCATTTTTTTTGCATCTAATGATGCATTCTTAACTTGAATAAGATGCATTTTATTCTAAAGCATATGCATTTTTGTATTCATATTGAGTGCATTTTTTGCATTGACTATATGCTGCAGTTTTATGCCCAAAATATTGCATTTTTTACATCGAACGTATGCATATTATGTTTTGTGAACTGCACGAAATGAAATTCTTGAATATATATTTTTCACATTTTTACCCTTGAATGCTAGATGGTAACACAAATAATGCATCGGAATTGGAACGAATTTAATGGTCCAGATTTATTCTTATTTAGCAGCTGGAAATGCTTTAACACCTAATCACTACCCTATATATATATAGTTGTAATCATATGTGAACCACCTCCTAGATGAGAAATAAGACTAAATCTCAGCCCTCTATTTTCATATTTTAACGACCCAGATTATTTGATTGACTTAAATTATTGATAATTATCTTCCATTTTTAATTTGATTAAAGGGTGTTTTCAGAATTATTATTTGGAACTTTAAATCATTCCTTAATTGTCTCCTAATATTTCTCTTGCATAATTTATATTCCATATTTCACGTTTTTTCCCAAATCTATTCCACATCACATATCTTTTATTTTCTAAATCTATTCAATTGTCCATATCTCATACGTTCATAGCTTTTCATTTATTATTTTATGCAGAGTGTGAAGGAATTCGTGAACTGAATCACGAAGTCCGTTTGCCAATGATCGTTAATTAGAATATCAAAAATAAATTGTTATGTCTGTGATTAATCCTAGCATGCTCCTATTGAATATGCATAAGGGGGTTTATGCGGAATACCTGGATTGTAGAAACCTGAAGAACGAGTGCGTAGAGATTTGATCTTTAATCTTTTCCACGCACCAAGATTAATTCCTAACAGATTGAGGAATTAAATCTAAGAAAATAAAATAATTATTTTCGAAAACAAAGAGGGAGAGAAGAAAGAAGATCCTCTTGATCTGATCTTCTGATCTGTATCCCAACTCTAATCCGAATATCTGGTGAAGATTCCCTTCGGATTCCTTGCCCGGTTGAGAAGCATAATTTCCTCCTCGTTTTTCTCAGATCAGTCGTCACCACAGCTCCCAAAATATGGTTTGTTGTGTGCAACTTATGATCTTGTGGTGTGTTGAGATCTGAGAGACTGAGGCCTATTTATAGGAAAATACTGGACTTCTATTGGGCCTGAGTTTCATGGGCCAGACCAGGGACTAGAATGCAAATAGCAAATAAGGCCTATCAATTAATTAATTCACATATTCAACCTAGAATATAATTAATTAATTAATATTGATTCATTCCACCAGAGAATCAATAATGTCCTACCTGTTTGCTACCACGTTTTGAGGTACGGGTTGCATGGGCTCGATATATCCCCACATTTAAGGTTACAGACAATTGTTAGTTAATTTAAGCTCTGACAAGCTATTTAATTAATTAACATCTTATATTCCTGAGTCAATCCACTCAAACCTTTTCACTTATGCTTGAACTTAATCAGCCTGCAGGACTTTAGCATAACGAACCTTTTGAGCTGCTCAGGGAATGTCACCATCCTATACTGGATGTGGTTACCTAGTTCCAGTACCAGACAGTCATACACAAACTGCTATTACCCAAGATACAGATATACAAGCTCAACCAGAGCCTTTCACTGCAACTCAAAGTAATACACAATCTGCATATACTTCTGTACCTTCATATAAGCTTAGGATCTCATCAAGCCATAGAGATCTAGATTCTTTTAATGTCAGATAAAAGAATCGATCTCGACTTAGGTCCTTATCAATGTGTGCCCCACACCAGCATACCAAATATCCAAGATAAGATGCTTATTATTGCGTATGTTGCAGCCTACACCGACAGTTTATCCTATAACTGTCTCAGCTGTGATAACTATTTATATCTCGCTAGATCAAATGATCTATACGATCTTCCGTGATCTATTACACACCGTATGATCTTCCTATCGACGAGATAAGAGGATAATTGCATTTGCAACACATGTTTGTTAATTCAGACAGGAGATGAACATACAACATTTATGATCCAGTATATTAACCAATCGACCTTGTACATAATATACCAATCATAATGCTTTCAGTATATAAATCCATCAATCTCCCACTTATACTCAAAGCATTATACAGGTGCTTTCCAGAGTATAACGCGTCTAAACTAATCCAGCTATTACATCAATCACTCTACGTCGTTGGCTTTGCCCTTAGCCCAAGGTTATGTACATGCATCTCGTAGACCTTCTGAGACAGAGCTTTTGTGAATGGATCCGCTAGATTATCTTTTGTATCAATCTTCTCTACCAGCACATCACCCCTTGCTACGGTTTCTCGTATAATATGGTACTTCCTTTCAATATGTTTTGTTGCTCTGTGAGTTCGTGGTTCTTTTGAATTAGCCACAGCTCCCGAATTATCACAATATATTGTGATGGTCTTGGACAGTTTAGGAATCACGTCCAACTCCAGAAGGAAGTTTCGAAACCATACTGCTTCTTTCGAAACTTCAGAAGCTGCCACATATTCTGCTTCCATGGTGGAGTCAGCAATGCACTTCTATTTTGCACTCCTCCATGATATGGCCCCACCTCCCAATGCAAACACATAGCCAGAGGTGGACTTCTTTTCGTCTCGATCTGCCTGGAAATCTGAATCAGTATAACCCACAAGGCACAACTCCTCACACTGATAGGCGAGACAATAGTCTCTAGTCCTTTTCAAGTATTTGAGTATGTGCTTTACCGCGGTCCAATGCACCTGTCCAGGGTTAGACTGGTATCTAGCTACCATGCCTACAACAAAGCAGATATCTGGCCTCGTACATAGCATTGCATACATGAGGCTCCCCACGGCCGATGCATACGGCACGTTGCTCATCTCATCTTTCTCCTTTTGTGTCACCGGACACTGATCCTTGGAAAGATGCATGCCATGTCTGAAGGGTAACCGATCTTTCTTGGCAGTTTGCATGCTGAAACGGGCAATCACAGTATCCACATATGACCCTTGAGACAAGGTCAGCATCCTCTTATTGCGCTCCCGCAATACTTTTACCCCTAGGATGTATCCTACCTCCCCAAGGTCCTTCATATGTAACTGTTCGGATAACCACCCCTTTATGCCCGACAATACTTCCACATTGTCGTCAAATAGGAGAATATCATCTACATAAAGTGCAAGGAACACCACGCTTCCGTTGACACATAGACGGTACACGCAACTCTCGTTTGAACATTGTGAAAATCCATAGGATTTAATCACTTCATCAAAACGCAGATTCCATGACCGTAAAGCTTGTTTAAGTCCATACAACGACTTCTTTAGCTTCCAGACCAAATGTTCTTCGCCCCTCTGCACATAACCTTCTGGCTGTTGCATATAGATGTCCCTACCTTCTTCAAGATACCTGTTTAGAAACGCAGTTTTGACATCCATCTGCCAAATCTCTAGGTCCTTATGTGCTGCTATGGCTAGGAGTATAGGAATGGACTTAAGCATGGCTACTGGTGAGAAGGTCTTGTCATAGTCTACACCTTATTTCTGACTATAACCCTTCGCCACCAGCCTTGCTTTAAAAGCTGTAATTTCACCATTCGCCCCTTTCTTTCTTTTGTATACCCATTTGCACCCTATGGCTCGATAGTCATCTGGCAAATTAGTTTTCTGGTATACATCCATAGTTGTAATGGATTCTATTTTTGAATCCATGGCGATCAGCCATTTGTTTGCATCTTTATCAGATACCCCCTCGTCATATGTCCAAGGATCGGTATCATCCAGTCTGCTTTCCGGGATCAAGTCAGAGGACTCTCCCATGAACATATACCTCTCGGGTTGGTGGACAACCCTCCCACTGCAACGAGGCATCTGAACCGTGTCAGTAGTTGGCACAATACTCGCTGGTCCCATACCTTGCATTGATAGCAGTGTTGGTATTACCTCACCTAGTATAGGTGGATTTACACTACACTGGGCTTACCTGATGGAATCACTTCCTTATCCTCAAACTCATGGAGGATAATTTCACTCTTGGATCTGTGGTTTCTTACATATTCGTCCTCCAAGAATCTTGCGTTGGTACTGACAACCACTTTCTGATTTTCAGGACAATAAAGTAACCACCCTTCGTTTGCCTGGGATATCCTACAAACAACATCAGCTTACACCTACTTTCTAACTTATCAGGTTCCTTTGTCAGCACATATGCTGGACAACCCCAAACCCTCACTCTGTTCAAACTTGGCTTTCGCCCATACCAGAGTTCCAGAGGCAGTTTAGGAACTGATTTAGAAGGTACCAAGTTAAGCAAATAGGCCGTTGTCTCCAAGGCATATCCCAAAAACGAAATTGGCAAGCTTGCATAACTAATCATCGACCTGACCATTTCCAAGAGAGTTCTATTTCTTCTTTCCGCTACACCATTTTGTTGAAGGGTTCCCGGTGCAGTCCACTGGGATGTGATCCCGTTGTCTGACAAGTACTGCAAGAATTCATTACTGAGGTATTCTCCACCACGATCTGATCGTAGTGTCTTGATAGTCTTACCTAGCTTCTTTTCTACCTCAGTCCTAAACTCTTTGAATTTCTCAAAGCATTCAGACTTATGGCGAAGCAAATAGACATATCCGAATCTTGAGTAATCGTCAATGAATGTGGCGAAGTACTCATAACCTCCACGAACTTGCGTGGACATTGGTCCACATAAGTCAGAGTGGATCAATTCCAACACATCCTCTGCTCGAGACTGACTTGCCTTAAAAGGCCTGGACGTCATTTTTCCTCCTATACATGATTCACAGATTTGATGCGGTACCACTTGAAAAGAATCCAAGAGCCAATCACATGCTAATCTTTTAATCCTCTTTAGATTGATGTGACCTAGTCTCAAGTGCCAGAGATATGTTTGATCCTCATCGGAAGAAAACTTTCTCTTTAAATGATTATTATTATTGGATGAGTTAGCAACATTCACAGAAGGTTTATGCTTACAATCAATGATATAGAGAGAGTCAATCAGTTTGCCACGACAGATAACACCGTTATTACCAATGACAGGAACTCCACTATAAAAAATAACTGAATATCCATCACTAAATAACTTGGAAACTGAAATTAAGTTCAGCCAAAAAACCGACACATATAAAACATCTCTCAAAATCAAAACATTGTTTTCAAAGCATAAAGTAAAATCTCCAATGGCTATTGCTGAGACTCGCTCTCCGCTGCCCATTGAGATGGTAATCTCGTCATGCTTCAGCTGCCTTGTCGGCCTGAACCCCTGCAAAGTATAACAAACATGATCAGTAGCTCCACTACCCAAGAATGGGTAGAAACCGATGCTAAACATGTTTCCGTTATAAATGCACATGACGTACCTTGTCTACTCGTGCTAGGCACTAGACAATCTACTTCACTTCGCTTGCGTTTGCATGACCTGGTGATGTTTTCTGCCAGATCAACTTCATCTAACCTTTTAAGCATTTCTTTTACTTCAACATCTGTCTTGTCAAAAGCTGACAAAGTTGGAGCAAACTCAGATGCTATCATGTCAGATTCTTCTCGCAGCAGGGCCCCAAGTAACCCATAAATAGGAAACTCGCGCCTGGCACCGAGAGACTTGATGAAATCATTATAAGAATCAGATAGAGAGTGCATGAAAATATTTATTTCTGCCCGCTTGCTAATTAGTCCACCTCTCTTTCTGTACTTTCTCATAATTCTCATCATACTGATGAAGTGCAGAATCAACGAACTCCCTTCAGTCATTTTCTTGCAGAGCAGGTCCTCTACAAGATTATAATTGACAGTTCGTCTCACCTTCCCATACACTTTCACAAGGTCCCTCCATATCTCAACAGTAGACTGGTACTTGTGGTATTTGAGCCTTAATTCTCTAGACAGACTCTTCATGATGAGAGTGCGGGCAAACTCATCAGAAGCTTTCCATCTTTCATAGAAGGGTGATTCTATTTGCAACCCCCATATTTCTCATCAAAACCCCCAAATAATTTAATACCATTTTACCCTTTTAAGTTAATTATTAGTTAAAAACTTTATAAAATTAAATACAGGCCTTATTTTTGCTACGCTTCGTATATGATTTTATTAAAAACATACAATTACATTATTCAACCAAATATCATATGGTTCTCTGGCTTAAACTTTGGAGAGCTCTTTCCTATTTAACGAACCATAAACCTAAATAAATTTAGATAATAGACTTTGTTGCTCTTATAAATAATTGGCCGTTGTTGATTGCAAACTCAACAAACACCTTAATTTATTATATTTTCTAAAAAAAAAAATCAATGTTTAAAAGAATCTAATACATTGAACTTGAAACAAAAACTCTATTTTATCCGCAAAAAAGAAAAAAGAAACAAGACTCTCTCAATCGACATGTACTTTTTTTTGCAGTTATAGCATGTAATAACACACTGACAAAATTAAAGAGTTCCAATCGCCATTGCATCATCTTTTTCAATTAGTTTTAGACACTAAAATCATTTTGAGTTCACATCCATGTCAGCAAAGATGGGAGGTTCCATACATTTTCTACCTCTAAAAAGTCACCTCCATTGAAACAATAATATGTGAATTCCAATTTATTGTATTTGCAGTTCATAAAGTTCTAATTGATCAAATCTATGAACTGCAAAGAAAAACAAAGATGAATCTATAATTGTAAGATAAAGAAAGAGAAGAGGAGTGGGGGTTGTATAGTGGTTTTAATTATTTTAAGAAAGAGAAGAGGAGTGGGGGCTGTATAAGGGCATAATGGTCTATCAAGATAAAATTTCTATTTTTAGATTAATTGGGGGCTATATTGAGAAAAAGAGAGGTTGTGAATAGAATTACCCTTCATAGAATTCTCGCTCATAACAAGTACAGTTCCAGTACTTGGGAGATAGAGGGTCCATGTAAAGTACACGGGCATGTTTTGCAGTGCAGAGTATTTCCATGAAACAAAACTTCCACTCAGGAAAATTCGGACTAGTCAAAGGATTTGATGTCAACAGATTAATGATATGAGCAATAGACGTGTCTGAAAACAATAAATTAAAGCAAAAATTAAAACATAGTCGCAAACAATTGAAACAATTAAATATTGAAACCTTATGATAAAATAATATTAATGTTTCATCCAATTTGCCTAAGTATTACTATTGCAAGCCACACATGTGGACGTTTACAACAAAACACTTAACCAGACTGCATCTTTCAATTCCAGTTCTTTAATTTCAATCCATGTCCGGGTTCCTTAAACAAATGGAATTAATAATTGGAGACTAACGTAAGACCATATTATCCTACTGAGCAGGGATATCACAAATGAGTTATACTCTGGAAAATATCTAAGCTAGCTTACCACCAAAGCCAACCCTCCCATATAAGTATCTACTAGGACACACCTGATCCCTTATAATAAGGTTTTCTCATTTAATTCAATCCCTAGAGAATTTATGAAAACTCAATACGCAAGCTACACATGTAGACGTTTACGCATGAACTCCCACTTCTCAAATGAAATAAATGTTTGTTTTAAGAAATCCTATCTATTAGAACTTATGAATAATAAATTAAGTAAGCTACACATGTAGACGTTTACCTAATAAATTACCCACTTCCAATAAATGATCGCTTTGTGGAGGTCTTATTAAATAATCAGCATAGTAATTTAAAATTCATAAGGTTCAATTGCACAGATTATTTTATGTAGCCATAATTATAACACTGCTAAAATTCTATCATGCAAAGCATGAACCCCGAATTTATAGTTATAATTAATTACACAAAATAAATCACATAGCATGCTTTAAAGCTGTAAATAAAAACAGTAAATGTGCTCTATTATCTACAACATGCGTATATGCTGCGCAATTAATGTAAACACATATATCATGCGAAGACAAATAATAAAGCAAATAAAAAATGTCCTCGTGGCCCCATGATACAAAAATAATAATAATTCTAACTCTTACATGTTGGAATTTACAGATCTTCGACTGGGCTCCCACTACTTGGATTGTGATCTGACTTTATTTTCTGAATTTTTTGGGCCTCCAAGGTTTGATTCATCAGAAAATTGGACAACTGGGCCAGTTAACTAAATTGCAGGCCTAGACACACATTGCAAGCCCAATAGTTCGCGAGAACTTGGCCCAACGAGCCACCACTAGCGAACCACCGCCGCCGCCGTGAGGGCTCTCGGGATCGCGCAACAGCCATGCATGTACCTGCATGGTTGCAGCCCGCGATTCCGCCTCCTTCGGCCGTCGCCCGCTTCGCATGCTGCCGCCCCGGCTTGCCCTGACCGTCTCCCGAACCGCTGTGCACCATCTTCTCCATCGTCGGCATCCCTTGGCTTGTCGGAATCGCGCAGGAGACGAGACCAAAGGCTCGCACGAACCGTGTGCAAACCCTAAGGTTTGCTGCGCCCCGGTTCGTGCCCAGCTCCTCCACCGCCCATCCCCAGCCCGCGACCCCACCGCCACGAGCTGCGTCGCCGTTGCCCCGCCGTCGCCGCCTGGAGAGCGCGAAAAATAAAAAAAATATATATTTGAACCCTAATTGATTGGTATAAAAACTCTACCCACAAACTTTTTCAAATCCGCCGCACACTGTCTTCTTCATCCTCTCATTTGCAACACAATTTTCTCATCTCAGAACCGAACTTTAACCGGACTGCAATAATACAATGAGTTATCATAGTGGTTAGATCTTCTCGCAGTTAATTTAAATGGTGAGATAAATATTCATTATTAATGGTGATCTATCGATATATTTGTATTTATATTTTATTATCTTTTATTAATATGCTTTTGTATGTCAAAAATCTTGAGTTATTTGCTTAAAAGGTTGTCAAACGATTAAAAAATGGTAGTCTTTGAATTACGTGGTTCAAAAGGCGTCCTCGGATTTAAATAAAAAAACTTAGATCTAACTCTGCATGATGCTAGAACTTGTCAAAACTCTTTTCTTACGAACTCAATACACCATTTTATGTTTAGATTATCTAAATTTTATTTTGTACATCTGATTTAAGTTATTTGTATTTTTGTTGCTTATTTATGGTCATATTTTGGAATGATTTGAATTAAATAATTGGATTGGGGATTTTGATAATAAAATACAATTTTGATATTTTCTCTATTCTTATATTCCGAAACAATTTTGAGAATCAACAATACAATAACATGCTTTGTCTTGCATTTATGTTCTTGTATCATGTAATCTTGACAAAAACACCATTAACTTAAATCAATATTACTGCAAATATGTTTAATAATACATTTCTCATTTTCGGGAATACTTGTTAAATAAACATCCAATTTTTTTTGGTGTTTTGCTTTTATATTGTTTTATCATAATGAAAATACACTATGATAATATATTTAGTTAAAGATTGTATGATAATATAAATGTAGTTACCTCAATATCTATTTTCGAAAATCTGATTGGATGTCTGGTCAGTTTTTTGGTTCTGGCTTTTGGATTTTATGTGGATGGACTCTTGTCACTCATACTGATATGCTTCCTTGTATGAATAGTTCTTGATATTGTTTTTTTTTTTTTTGAATTATATTCCTGGAATTGTGACAAAAACATTGAATCAAACGTGTGTATATATATATATTTGTAGCTAAAACTAAAAGGTTGAAAAGCTCCATTTGTCATTTATATATAATTGTTCAATATTTCTATTAAATATTATATTTATCTAGAGACTTATTGTTTTTTCTCAAATAAACAATGTACTAACATATGTGTTCTTACAGAGCTTACTTTCATGAAGAAGGAGAGATGTTATTACCATGGAGGATGAATTTTGGTTGAAAAACCTGCAAGGACAACAATGTGCAAGCATAACAATATGTGCCATTACTAAATCACCTTCGTAAAATGATAAAATAGAAATTTGCAAGTGGAATAACATGTCTTCACACTAATATAATTTGGTTGAATTGTATGTACAATAATTTGTAATTTCTAAGGAAAAATAAAAAATGGGTGAGGTAATTACCTTTTCTTCTTACAAGTGATTTGTAGTAATGAACTTTTATTTTTGGCTCTTTTTATAGAGAGTAAAACTGTTATCGAATTTCAAAAGTTTTAAAATTTAATTTATAAATTCAAAAATTTTCAAAATATAACAATCCCGCTTCTATTTTTAAATTTGATGCCAGCGAATTGCCAGCCTGAATGCCATTTTAAATTAATTATTTTATATTAATAAAATCAGTAGTAAAAACTTGCAATGATTATTCTTTGCATGGTTAAGGAAATCTACTTTTGCCGCCTAAATGAACAGTTTTTGTGTAACGCCCCCAACTGACCTTCCCAATTTGGGGTCGCGTCACATTGATGTTTCGGGTTTTGTCAAACATATCTTCAATCAAATGATTAAATAAGCGGAAGACTTAAATAATATAAAAGAGATTCGGGGATAAAAGGAATCGTACTTCGAGTCATAAGTTTAAATAAAAGCATTCAAACAATA